>JASANF010010370.1:0-61651 GCA_030248245.1 Trissonchulus sp. WLG1_4 | reverse complement strand
GCAAAAAAGGGACAGTGTCATGGTAGAATATTTCGAGGGCAAAAAAGACCATTTTCACTTAAATTGAAGTTAAAGTTACAGTAAAGCCATGGCTTCAATTTAAGTTAAAGTTACAGTTAAAGTAAGGCTCCGGTGCTAATTTAAGTAAAAGTTAAAGTAAGCCCGAAATGAAAGACTTATATACCTTTTATACCTATATAAATTTTAATTTTAGTAAGAGTTAAAGATTAATTTTTTTGCCCTAGATATGCTGGATGTAATAGCTTGACATCAAAACTTATCAAATTGACATTTTTGATCCATTTTCAAATTTTAAAATTTTTATTGCTTTGACTGATCGGCTCTTTTCATTCGGATGCCTAATGTATCGTAACCTTTTACAGCATAATGTCTTATCTGACAAACATTTCATTTTTCACGTTTGGAGATGGTACTCTCACATTGTTTCAGAATGGTACTCTCAAGTGAGACCTGTGGGAATCGTGTTGTACAGAATTATGTCCGCTGGTGACCGAGTTACCAGGCGTGACAGTTTTGGCACGAAGATGTTTACGTGACTCAGGCTCAGTCTATGGTCGTTGTTACAAATTTCAAATCTTGGCCTACCTAAGGCAGACAAAAAGTTACGTGATTGCGTGACAGGTGTTTAAGGTAAATTCTGTTTTTTTGCTTTAGGTATTGGCAAAGGTACGGTAAAGTCAACATGCCACGCTTCGTATCCGACTGATTTGCGACTATGTCGATGTGGTTTTTCGGTGGTTCACGTGGGACAGGACGAAAGAACTCCTGCAATCCGGGTCGCTGAAAAAATCTTGGACCCTTGGCGAAGCCCGCTGCGAATTGCGAAACAACATGTTCTGCGCTGGGCTATGGTTGCGATCAAGAGGGTTTGGAACAAGAATCGGAGGCCCATCTTCGCGGCATTATGTTGCCCTTAGCAAAGGCTTCTGGGGCAAACTGTGTTTCTAGGACAGAATCTAAAACGGCGATTAGCGAGCGAGAATATGGATGGTTTCCGTCCCAGGATTCTAAAGATGGTCGATGTCATCAATATCACCGGGAAAGCTATATCCACTTTGTCGCGCGAGTTACAGTGGCGAGAAAAGAGTTTGTCGCTGTGGCTATGAGACACAAAACAAATCGGTGGGTCTGAAAACAATCAATACGGCAGACTTTACTTGGGTCATGGGAAAGCCCGGGGATGACTGCGATGAAAGTTGTAATCAGGTCAGCAAGTACGGTTCAGTTGTGAGTGCGTGTGAAATTCTTAAGAAATTGTTGAACGGTCACTACTCATTAGGATATATGGACCAAAAGCTTATTGCTGACCAAAATTAGTTGCAACAGACGTATTAATCAGATGTACTTTTACTCCGAAATCACCGTGTCTTGACTGCGATTTGACTACGGAGCCTGTAGCAAGTAATTCTGGTCGGTACTGTAGGTGCAACTATAAAAGCTATCTTTGCTTCTTGTAATCACTGACGTACAGTAGTCGTACAAGTTTGTTGGGTCAGTAGGCGCCTACATATAGTCGCAGTGGTCAATTATAGAGACCGGGACAACTAGGTTTCTTGTTTTCTCACCCGATGTCGGTCGCCACTACAAATTCATCCATCAACCCATTTCGATCTAGCTTTTTTACTAGACATGTTATAATTATTCTGATTTTATTTAATATGATAGATCAATTGTAAAAATATTGAGTTTAGAAATTCCTTATTTTGGAGCTCTTAGCCGTATAACCTCGTATGGTGTCAAAACGAGAAAAGAAATGAATCTGTGCACAATGACCTTCTTATTAAAAATTAATACATGAAGTGTAATAAAGTTGTTAACAAACGTACTGCGAGTATAACTAATTTTCGATAGAGTTGGTTTACGACATGCTTTGGTAAATGCTGAGGATATTCTTCGAATATAAAACGCGGCACCAAAAGTATTTAGACCAAAATTTTTAACATGTTAAGCTGCATCTTGCTTTCAGAACCTTGACAGTTTTTCGATACGAAAATTAAGTTGAAAACTTCGTACAAACCGTAAAAAACAAAAACAATCGTATCCGACAAACAACAAAACCGTACAAAACAATAGTATCAAAAACACACCGCAAACCGCCAAAAAAAGTTAAAACCGTGTACAGAAAATACTGCGTGTTTTGTACATTGCCACTTGCCAGTAATGTCAAATGTCAGCTGGTGAATTAACTTAGCCGATGCCAGTGTTGTCATAACACAGCAACATGCATAATAGCATAGCGTGCCAAACTATGGCCTCTGAGGCTGTGCCCTTAAGTGTTTCTGGTACCAACGCTCTGATAAACAATCTAGGCAGCATTGGTGCGACAGGTTTTGTCATTACTGCCCACTGTGTGCAAAATTTTTCAGCAGTCAGCACCTGACTGACATGCGATCATGATGAGCAATACACGTATTACAACACTATACGCGGAGATGCAAGATTAACACACACAGTGAACACACACGCACACACAGACAATGTATTTTTAGGACCTGCCAATTTTCACAACGCAAGTAACACAGGGAGAAGGAGTTACATGCAAATCGAGCTTTTGTAATATAGTATATACGCGGCGGCTGAGGCCGCCGCGTAAAAATTGTTTAATAGGTGGTGGCCGTGCATGACAAGTTTTTGCTCAGCTTGTACTTGTTAGTTTACTAATATATACTTGTAAGCATTAGTTGCTAATACATGTTACTGTAGTAATACTCGTAGCAATAGCTGCTAATATATACTTGCAATACTGCTAATATATATTATTATTTTTATTTAGGGAGACAAAATAATGTAGTTTTGCCTATCAACTTGTAGCGTAGGTAGGTATGTCGAAACGCATTTTTTTGCCCCCAAAAAATCGGCGTCTGACTTTTTTCGCTTTAGTCTTGACTGCAACGAAATGCTTTGCAAATCGTTTAGAAACTGTAAAACTGCAGCGAAATGTTTTGCAAATCTTTAGAAACTCTGCTAAAACTGTAACGCATGTTGCGCAAATCGTTAAGTAACACTGCTAAAACTGCAACTAAATGTTGCGCAAGTCGCTAAAGTAACTTTGCTAAAAAGTGCAACAAAATGTTTTGCAAATCGTTTAGAAACTGCAAAAACTGCAGCAAAATCTTTTGCAAATCGTTGAAAACAATGCTAAAACCGCAGCGAAATGTTGCGCGAATGGTTCAGTAACCTTGCTAAAACAGCGAAATATTTTGCAAATTGGTTAGAAATTTTATTGAAACTGCAGCGAAATGTTGTGCTGATCGTTTAGAAACTTTACCTACGACGAAATGTTTGTGCAATTGGTTTTGGAAACTTCGCTAAAACTGCAGCGCATGTCTCGCCAATCGTTCAGTATCATTGCTAAAACTGCAACAAAGTATTGTGCAAATCGTTAGAAATATTTGTGAAACTGGAGCGAATGATGCGCAATCGTTTAATAACATTGCTAAAACTGCAACGAAATGTTGTGCAAATCGTTAAGTAACATTGCTAAAACTTCAACGAAACCTTGCGCAAGTCGCTTAATGGGGTAGTGTCGCGAAAGCAGTCGATTTTGCGTAACTATAAAACATTTTTAGAAAAAGATACGACATCGTTCTTTATATATTTTGAAAATATATGTTCAGGCAAGTATTTTCGCCAAGTTTCATCAAAATTGATGCAGTATACTGTTTGCAGTGAGGTCGTAATGATAAATTGTGAAAAATTTAGACGCTTATTTTAAAATCAAAAGAAAAACGAACCTTCATTTTTCTTTTTTCTTATTTGTGGCAAAAAACAGTTATGTGTGCTTCACAAGCTGGCCAATCTGATATCTGGCTGAATTTTTTGAATTTTCATGTCCTTATTGTGTGATGTCTGGCTTACAATCGGTGATTGGTTTAGGATATTGGTAGATATTGGTAGTCTACTGTCTGGCAGTACTTATTTAACACAGTATAGCATTGGACTAGTTTCTCAGTGAACGTACAAGTTCAAAGCAAAAAGATCTCTTTTTGCAACCTATGAGCAAAACTGCTTTCGCGACACTACCCCCTTAAGGGGGTAGTGTCGCGAAAGCAGTCGAGTTTGCGCGACTGTAAGGCTTGTTCAGTGAAATCTTTGAAATTGTTCTTTCTATATTTTGAAAACCTATGTAAAGGCAAATATCTTTGCCAAGTTTCAGCAAAATTGGTGAAGTATATAGTTTGCAATGATGTTGAAACTGCAGCGAATTGTTGTGTAAATGTTTTAGAAACTATGTATGCCAAAACTGCAACAAATGCTACGCAAATGTGTCAGAAATTTCGCTAAGACTGCAACAAAATGTTATGCTGATTGTTTAGAAACATTGCGAAAACTGCAACGAAATGTTGTGCAAATCGTTAAGTAACATTGCTAAAACTTCTACGAAATCTTGCGCAAGTCGTTCAGTAACATTGATAAAATTGCAACAAAATGTTGTGCAAATCGTTTAGGAATATTTGTAAAACTGGAGCGAATGATGCGCAAATTGTTTAGTAAATAGTAACATGGCTAAAACTGCAACAAAATGTTTTGCAAATCATTTAGAAACAGTGCTAAAACCGCTGCAAAATGTTGCGCGAATGGTTCAGAAACCTTGCTAAAACTGCAGCGAATCGTTGTGTAAATCGTTTAGAAACTATGCCAAAACTGAAACAAATGCTGCGCGAATGGCTCAAAAACTTCGGTAAAACTGCAACAAAATGTTATGCTGATCGTTTAAAAACATTGAAAAACTGCACCCAAATGTTGTGCATATCGTTTAGAAACTGCTAAAACTGCAGCGAAATGTTTTGCAAATCTTTAGAAACTCTGCTAAAACTGTAGCACATGTTGCCCAAATCGTGTAGTAACATTGCTAACACTTTAGCGAAATATTGCGCCATTCGATTTGTAACATTGCTAAAACTGCAACAAAATGTTATACTGATCGTTTAGAAATTTTGTTGAAACTGGAGCGAATGATGCGCAAATTGTTTAGTAACATTGCTGAAACTGTAACAAAATGTTGCGTAAATTGTTAAGTAACATTGCTAAAACTGCAACAAAATGTTTTGCAAATCTTTTAAAAATTGCTAACACTTCGGCGAAATTGTTTTGCAAATAGTTTAGAAACTCTGCTAAAGCTGCGGCGAAATGTTGCTTAAATCGTTTAGAAACTTCGCTAAAACTGCAACGAAATCTTGCGCAAGTCGCTTAAGGTGGTAGTTACGTTTTCTCAGCTTTTTTCAAAGTTCTATTTTGTAGCAATTACTAGATCAATTCACAAGCAGTTTTTTGCATAATATTAATCCACTTATTTTTTACAGAATTACAATTTTTCAACAGTCGATGTTACTCATAGTGTGCACGCTAACTATTTTGGTGAAGCTTATCAGCTCAAATTTTTGCATTTTTTCTCGTATTTCGTTATTTCGTCACTGTGGTAAAAATACTCCTCATACAGTCAAGCAATTTATACCAAAGGCACGTTGATGTGTTGTGAAAGTGCTAGTATAATTAACTAAACGTAATAATTTAGCATATTTTTACAATGAGCAAAAGTTTCCCTCAAATTTTTCTAAAAAGTCAAGAAACGGCAGTTTTTATGACTTTGGAAGGCTGTAACTAATAAAATAATGAACATTTTCGCTCAATTCAAAAAAGGTATAGGGCAAATTTATTTGGCTACTGTCAAGTATGCTTTCTTTGCATTCTTATGAACTGAACAGGGTATTTGTTACTTCAACTGAAATCACTCATTGTGCTCAGAAATTACGGATTATTTAAATTTTTTTAATTTAGTTGAATAGGGCCCCATTGGGGCCAGCTAATATTACATTAAGCACAGTTTGCCCGTATCCGTTGAAAAAATGGCGGACAAAAGATTAAAAAATGACGTTTCAGAGACTGAAGAAAATTTGCAATTTTTGAAGGGGTTTATTAACACTGCCAATGCTCTTGGCTGCTGTGACATATACTAACCAAATTTTTCGGGTATAATAAATGCATAAGGGACTATATGTATGTAAATTATGGTGCCAAGTGATTATTGGTATTTTGTGATATTGGCATGAGAAGTCAGAATTGAGGTAAAAAAACTTCAAAGTTACAGATCGCCTAGAACGACTAACAGAAATATGTCATATTTTAGCTAAAAATATTCTTAAAATAAAATGGGTTAGACCTTTTTTGAATGGCGTTTTTGAGTAGTGTAAGAGTCACAAAAATTTGCATTCAATTTTGTAAGTCCTCAAAAAATACACAAAAAATCCAGTTTTTGAGCTATAAATTAGCCGTAAAAGTTTGAATCAATGTCAAAATTCGCTGAAATATTATTATTTCCATTCGCAATGTTCGTGCCAAATTTGATTATGTTCGATCAAGTAACTTTTGAATTATTGCAAAAACTTCGAAAACGTAACTACCACCTTAAGGTGGTAGTGTCGCCAAAGCAGTTTTGCTCATAGGCTGCAAAATGAGAATTTTTTGCTTTGAAATTGTACGTTCACTGAGAAACTAGTGAAATGTTATATGGTGTCAAATACATACTGCCAGACACTAGACTACCAGTATCTACCAATATTTTTAACCAATCACCATTTGTGAGCCAGACATCACATAATAGAGACATAAAAAATCAAAAAATCAAGCCAGATATCAGATTGGCCAGCTTGTGAAGTACATGTAATGTTTGGACGCACAATTTTTTTGCCACAAATAAGAAAAATGAAAAATGAAGGTTCTATTTTCTTTTGATTTCAAAATAAGTGTCTAATTTTTTTACAATTTATCATTATTGCTTTGAGTACCTTACAGGTTACGCACAGTTTCACAGTTCAAACAGGCATTACTTCACAACCACTAAAGCAATTTGCACTAAATTTTGCGTGCATAAACTAGAGCATATGTGCTTTTACTTTGTGTAAAGAATCTAAACAAAAAGTTTTTTAATTGTGACGAAATTATTGAATGTGAATAGGTTTTCAAAATTTTTCATTTTTCCGACTTTGCGACTTCACTGCTAACTGTATGCTGGATCAATTTTTCTGAAACTTGGCAAAAATATTTGCCTTGAAACATATTTTTAGAATATATAAAGAACAATGACCTATCTTTTATTGAAAAAGTTTTATAGTCGCGCAAAATCGACTGCTTTCGCGACACAACCCCCTTAAGGGGGTAGTGTCGCGAAAGCAGTTTTGCTCATAGGTTGCAAAAAGAGATTTTTTTGCTTTGAACTTGTACGTTCACTGAGAAACTAGTCCAATGCTATACTGTTTTAAATAAGTACTGCCAGACACTAGACTACCAATATCTACCAATATCTTGAACCAATCACCGATTGTAAGCCAGACATCCCACATTAAGGACATGAAAATTCAAAAAATTAAGCCAGATATCAGATTGGCCAGCTTGTGAAGTACACATAACGCCTCGACGCACAGTTTGTGCCACAAATAAGAAAATGATGATCGATAATATAAAATGATAATCGATGATGCTCTATCCAGTGGTGCTAATTTTGTGAGCCAACTTGCATTTTGTGCAAAAATAGAGCAGCTTTTCCGTTGGCCGGTTGTTGCACTCTGAAGGCGATTAGTGCAACAACCGGCCAAAAAGTGATGTAATGCGAGTTGGCTGGTTGTTGTTCTCACTCAACCAAAAATTTCGCGAAGACTTAGCTAGTTTGATAGAGGGCTGAAAGCTAGCCAAAAATGTGAAAAACTTGATCGGATTGGTCAATCCTGTGTCAAGTTATTGTCAAATTACTGTTGGCCGGTTGTTGCACAAACTGTGTCACAAACGGCCAACTACATATACGTAGACGTTTAGTAGCTAGCCTGGGCCCAATTTTTCGAAAAAAAATGGTTATTGTGCAACGCATCTACCGCGCTGCCAAGCTGGCCGATGGGAAGAGTGTCATACTCTTCCCATTATGTACTCTTGATATAAGTTATAATAAATATCAGTTTAGGCTTAGAAGAACGAAATAATTAGTTACAAAACCGTTTCTTGCGTTTGTGACAAGATTTATAGTGGCTCATCTCATTCACAAGAGCTGGATGCACGTTCGCATAATTTTGATCAGAAGGGCATGGGAAATTGGGAAGGACCCCATTCAAATTGAGGGTCCGGATGGAGTGTGGGTGGATCTCAAAAGTTAGAGCAAAAGAATTTATATATGTACATATAAATAGCACTATTTTTGATAATTTTCGCAAATTCGCAACTTTCGAGATTTTTGAAAAAACGTAGGGGTGAGCCGACATTACATAGTTGAAGTTAAAATAAATATATATATAATAATAAGTGAACTCTATATAAACCAAAATTTAAAAAATGAATGATGAACGGAGATTTGACTGTTTTGATAGCAGTGGTGTGTGCAGTGATTTAGGACTGAAAAGAATGCCACGGCTTGGTCCAAGAATCGACTCAAGGAACTTCTGGTCGGTCTGCAGATTACCTCGCCTGACATCGGTTAGTTGCAATCGCAGGTTTGGGAATCCTTGCTTTTATTTTTTTACATTTATATATACGTATACTATATGAATATCTAGATTTCTTTGTTTTTCATTGTTACCCCTCCCCCCGTTCAGTCAAAATCCTCTATGTATGACTGTCAGGCTGTATTTATATAATATATTTTTGTTGGTTGTTTTAGGTTCATGCAAAATTACGAATACCAGCAAGCTGGAGGGAGAAGCTATAGCCAACAACCGCAAGGCGAAACTGATCTTTTTCTATGAGTGGAACATCAAGTGTGATTGGAAAGGTATATTATTAGATAATGTTGAACACTAACGGCTGCTTGGTGTGTGGTGTTCACTATTCCCCATATTCAATCGGGATGAACGTGTGCAACTGTGACGTAAGTATATATATTTTTATACAATGTTTATCTCAATGATTTTAGTGTTAACGGCTGCTGCGCGTTTTTAACGGGTGTTTCTGGCGGTTGTGACAGCGGTATATACGTTATTTATGATGAATGTTTTATTAGCGAATAAGTATATATTATGTAGTAGTTAGGGATAGACCGCTGGCTCGGCTCGGCTCGGCTCGGCTGCCGAGCCGGCCGGCTCGGCTCGGCTCGGCAAATTGCCTTTGGCTCGGCAATTTTGCCGAGCCAGGCCGAGAGTTGAGACATTCATGAATTTTCAAGAACTAACTTTCGAAAGTTTAAAAACTCTTCCCAGAATCCAAAAAGCTAAAGCTATATGTACGGTTTTTGGGCTTTTCCGTTAATAAACCGCTCTCTCATACCGGTATTTCCCGGGGGGAGGGCGGCCGCCCTGGCCCTACCAATTATTGGAATTACTTCATGTAAGAATATATGTGTATTAGGCGCAATTTCTTTACCTAATATAATTTTTTTGTTGCATTTATATCATTGCAAAAACATTTTTAATATATTTGCTGTCCGCATTGCAATATCCAAAAGCTTAGTAAATTTTTCAATTTTTCACTCTGGCGCCCCTTGCACAATTTAGTTGAAAAAGTGGTGGGACGATAAGCAATATTCCATGGTTCTTCAGATTGTAGTAAAAGTGAAAAAAATTAACAGTATAAATAGTAAATAAATATAGTAATATTGTTGGTAAAAGCCGGCTTCGTGGCGAAAATGGACGTCAAAATAAATCTGGCCCTTCACAGGAATCTGAATTTTCTGTAAAATTTTTTCAGTTACACTTCAGATGTTTTTTACAGTTTCCAGCATTTTACAGACTTTCAGAGGAATTTCAGATAATTTTCAGAATAATTCAGGCAAAGTTCAGATAATTTCACCCAGAATTCAGAGACTCTGAATTTTATCTGAAAAAATATTACTGACTAATTCTACAGAAAATTCCGATTTATATAACAGGTTTTCCTGTACTTTCAAATTTCATCCTTTTGTCGACGTCATTCTGTAGCTATCGATATGAAAATTGATTAATTTTTATTGAATTTTCGCACAATTTGCAGTTTGCTACCAAAAGTAGCAAACATTAAGGGGGTAGTGTCGCGAAAGCAGTTTTGCTCATAGGTTGCAAAAAGAGATCTTTTTGCTTTGAACTTGTACGTTCACTGAGAAACTAGTCCAATGCTATACTGTGTTAAATAAGTACTGCCAGACAGTGGGCTACCAATATCTACCAATATCTTGAACCAATCACCGATTGTAAGCCAGACATTACACAATAAGGACATGATAATTCAACTAATTCAGCCAGATATCAGATTGGCCAGCTTGTGAAGCACACATAACGTGTCGACGCACGGTTTTCTGCCACAAATAAGAAAAATGAAAAATGAAGGTTCGTTTTTCTTTTGATTTTAAAATAAGCGTCTAAATTTTTCACAATTTATCATTATTGCTGTGAGTACTTCACTGTTTACGCACAGTTCACAGTTCAAACAGGTATTACTCCGCAATCACTCAAGAAATTTGCACTAAATCTTGTGTGCATAAACTACAACATATGTCCTTTTAGTCTATGTAAACAAACTAAACAAATAAGTTGATAATTGTGACGAAAAAATCGAATGTGAATAGGTTTTTAAAACATCATTTTTCCGACTTTGCGACCTCACTGCAAACAGTATACTGCATCAATTTTGATGAAACTTGGCGAAAATACTTGCCTCAACATATATTTTCAAAAAATATAAAGAACAATGTCTTATCTTTTTCTAAAAATGTTTTACAGTTACGCAAAATCGACTGCTTTCGCGACACTACCCCCTTAAGGGTACTCCCCACCCGTGGTAGGTCCTGCACTGCGCACTGCCAACTTACTTGTGTAATATACTGTCTGATACTCTGATATGATGTTCCCATCTTTTGTTTTACTTTTCTTGTCAGAAAATATTTCTGATACGTCTCCAGTTGACTAAATTCTGCCTAAAAATTTCAAATATCTCCATTTTTTTCCTGGGGGCCGCGGCCCCCAGACCCCTGCTATCTGTGGCTTAATTCTCTTCGCGTTTTCACCACTCGCAGCCCGAATCCCTCGGCTGTTTCTGAATTTAGGAAGGAGCTTCCCCCATCGCCTCCAACTGCATGAGTATCAAATAAAAACTCTAATCCTTCCTTGCTTCTTGACATGAGTCAAAATTTGTCAATTAAAAAGAAAGTTGTGCCCGAAAACATTGATTCCCGGAGCGCACGATTAAATTTTGATAAAGCCCAAAATTTACCATAGTCGGCCGGCTCGGCTCGGCTCGGCCCGGCATGCCGAGCCGGCCGGCTCGGCTCGGCTCGGCTCGGCATGCCGAGCCGGCCGGCTCGGCTCGGCTCGGCTCGGCACCGAAATTCCCGGCTCGGTCTAACCCTAGTAGTAGTATATTGTGTTCTCTATCTTAACTTTTTTCGTGGTTATTTTTTAGTATGACGTTTAAATTGTTTAGGGACGGTGAAGGGTAGCACAGACAGCATTCATGGGTCACTGCATATTCCCAATTTGAGCGATGAAAATGATTCCTCGGATATTGAGGTTTGTTTTTATTATATACATATACTTTTTTGTTACTGCTAAGTGTAGTTGTTGACTTTGGTTCATGGTGGCTTATGCCATTTCGTGAGAGATTGCGTTTTATGCAGATGTCACCCTTTTGTTTATTAGTAGAGGTGAAACCCTGGGGGCATTTGATAATTTATGTATCCTGAGGTGTTGAGGCCTGGGGGGGGGGGTGAGGAAGTCAGATCCAGAATAGTTTCCTGAGCGGTGTGATGGGGTCTAAATTTAGGGGAGGGCCTCTACGGCTAAATTTAATAAATTTTGGGTACCCTTGCCCCTGATCTACCAAGAATATCCTAAGCTTTTCGAATTTTATGAATTGAAACAAAGTGGTTTTTTTGCCCACTTTCGGGCCCCAGGATTCTCGATTTGTCTGGGGGATTTTCGGCACCCTCTCCCTCCTCATACATACATGTCCGTGAACCTCCCTTGTGTTGGTATATACCATACATGCATGGGAGGGATGGACGGGAGCCCCCAAATCGATAGGCCGATGGGGGGAGTGTCCCGCAAATTGGCAAAATTTAGTAAAACTGGCACTTTTTTGGGAAAATTTTAGAAAATTTTGCAAAATTTAGGGTCGATCAGGGGTGAAGGTCCCTAGATTTTGGAGGCCGGAGAGCGAGAGACCCCCACAAACGTTTGACCCCGTTTACATGGATGGTATATACATCAGTAAGCTTCTATTTTTGTGGTTCAGATTAACGTTGAAAGTGTTTGTACCACTGAAGATGCGCAGAAGCTAAAGGATTTGATACGAACACAAGGACTGATCCTGATCCGACAACGTTTAGCCACCTACATTCAAGATTTGAAAGAAGGTATAGAATCTGTATGCGCTACTGAGGGCACAGGGTAGCTTTATTCAGCAGTCTACTTGTGTTTATTGTATATTTATACATATATATATTAGGGATCGACCGGATATCCGGATCCGCCCCCGACTCCTGCAACTCTTTGGCTTACTATTCCTTGTCATTATCTTTCATCAAAGCCTATACATGAGTACATTATGCTGCATTTGCATGTCTACACGAATATAGTATGCTGCATTACACTGTCTTCTGTCTGATGTGACGTTCCCTGTCGGAAAAAAAATTCTGATACGTCTCCAGTTGACCAAATTCAACCTAAAAATTTAAAAAGTCTCCATTTTTTCCTGGGTGCACCACTGGTTTTTACTACAAACAGACTCAATTCATTGCCCTCGATATGGCTGCGGCTTTAACAAATAACAGTTGACAATTGAAACCTAATGTCGGAAATTCACTTCTGTTATGGTTAACGCGTGCGTAAATTCCTTTGAAAAAGTCCTAAAAGATGTGAATATTTTGAAATTTACAGTAATCACGGTTACAGTTGGTAATGACAACGCCATTACTGAGCTTTTTTCAGCTTTTGAAACTGAAAAATTTAAAATAACTTATAATTTTTTGCTCATTTTCGATACCCTACAATTACTAACCCAGACCACGGGAGAACCCTCTATTGGCCTAGTTCAGTCATTCAACTCAACATAAATCATCCAATCGGCAAAATCCAATTTCATATAAAGCTCACGGTAACCACACACACCATTTCGCAACAACATATATATTTAACAGTACATATATATATATATATATATATATATATATATATATATATATATATATATATATATATATAGTATATATATATATATAAATATATATATATATATATATATATATATATATATATATATATATATATATATATATATATATATATATAAACAAACAACAGAACTACACCCTGTAAACTGCAGATAACACAAACACATATACACATGCAAACAATAAGGTTGGGTGTTTATACTTCATACACACACACACAGTATGCACAAGACATAACCGATAAAGTAACACAAAGCCGGTTCCACTATTATGACACACACGAGAGAAACTTGCCCAGTCCTAGCGCATATAGTAGGTAGTACGGAAAACTCTTGAACATTCAGTCGACGTGATGACACTATGACGGCCTTCTTACGTCAGTACTGAAAACTATGACGTACTACTCTCGGTATATATATACAGTTTCCTTATAAATTCATGTTAAAAATAGGCTGTGCTATAAGGGGTCTAGGTTGCGCTCTAGTCGGTCTAGACCGTGATATAACGGGTCTAGGCTGTGCTATAATGGGTCTAGGTTGTGCTACAGTGGGTCTAGCTAGACCGTGCTATAATGGGTCTAGGTTGTGCTATAGTGGGTCTAGACCGTGCTATAGTGGGTCTAGGCCGTGCTATAATGGGTCTAGGTTGTGCTATAGTGGGTCTAGACCGTGCTATAGTGGGTCTAGGTTGTGCTATACTGGGTCTAAGTCGTGCTATAATGAGTCTTCAGTGTGCTATAGCTCATACTATAGCTCTCATGTAACTGTAGTGTGCTATAACGTTACTCGTGCTATAACAAGACCTTTTTATTGGCATTTCGTTTACATTTGTGTTATAACGAAACCCTATCCGGGAGCCGAAGGGTTCCGAAAAATCAAGTGAAAGTGTAAATGTGTAGAAGTTGTGTAAAAAGTTGTCTACTTTTTTAAGGTTTTGAAAAATCAGACTATTTTTGGTCGATCATGAAACACGGTCTCCAAAATGTGCCCAGAAATATTATCCTAGCATAAGCATCCCCGCACAGTTATTTTGCGCGCTATATTGTGTTAACTCATTGGGTGGATTTCACAAAGGTGATTTTATAAAACCATGGTTTTACGCACGTCTTCATATGATTAGCACATATATAATTTCATTCAAAATATCGCCTGATTCGTTACGAATTTCGTCAGTTTTCTTGAACACTGGTTTTATCTCAGACTCAGTTGAAATTTTAAAGCTGCAGCACAAGTCTTTGTTCTGCCGAAATTTCAACTGAGCTCAAACTACGAATTACAAAATTCAATATATACGGCAATATTTCAAAATGAAATTACGTGCTTATCATATGAAAACGCACGCAAAACCATCGTTTTGTAAAACCACCTTTGGGAAATCCACCCTTGAACAGTAAAATTAGGTACTTTCAAGTTCGACCAAAAATGAGTAGAATTCCGTTTTGGAAAACATTGGTATATACGTATATATACAATATGTGCGTAGTTTCATGCATTTCCTCTGGCTAATTAAAGTCAATGCTATATAAGGCAATCTTCACACACCCACCCAGCCTAACAAATATATAAATACCTAATGCCCTGTCAAAGCATAACGTATATATACAACAAAACCCATATAACTGCATTCAGCTGTTACCACATATATACATTCACAGAGATAAATATAGGTAAAGCAAGTGCAAGAGTTATATACCGTTTATAGCCTACGTTCACATCATCATACAAAATGATGGGTGTAAATATGATGGAACACATCTATTGAAGGTGTAGTTGAAGAAATCCGAGGGGGAGTGGAGGCAGGCAGGAGTGAAATTTTCGACCCGCGACCCAACCCAACCGGCGGCTCGAGACTCGTGGGTGACCCACGACCCAACCTGCGCCGTAAAAGCCGCCCCGCGCCGCGACCTAGTTAGACCCAGCCACCATTCTACAATGTAACCTACCTGAAAATTAATTGTTTTTCGCTGATATCATGTATGCACAATGTACATTGTACATTGTTCTAATGACACATTACCACTTTGAACGAATGGCACTATTAAGCAGTACTCAAAATTCTGTAAAATTGGAGTCCGACGTGGTAATTTTTCTTGTTTCGCGGGTCTGAAAAAAATTTAGCGACCCGCGCAGCCTGAAGTGGGTACCTGCGGGCCGACCCACGGCTCAAACTTTCTGACCCAAGTCCCAACCCAACCAAGCCGCGGGTACCCACTACCGCGTCCACCCCTGAGTGGAGGGATGTTGTTAAATGTACATGTAGAAACGTCCTGCCATTTTTACACTGTAAAAATATCAAAAATTATGAAGAAAGCATATATATAAAAGCCCAGTTCATACTTGTCCTTGAGGACACAGGGTCAGGGACAAGGACAACTGTCGGTCAGCTGCTGTGAAAAACTGACAAATGCGTTTGAGCTAAGTATTTGCATACTGTCTACAAATGACCTCAACTATATATCGCATGCAAAAATTGGCATATTTGGCTATGCAGTTTTTCTGAAATCGCTTAAGGACGAAAACGATAGGGACAAGGACAAGGACATGTATGAAACGAGCTTTATGCTGATTCCTGTTATGTTATGTATATACACACTCCCATTGGAGTAGCGGACAGAGGACTCAACCACTATAATCAACAAGGACAAAAAAGAAAGCCCTAAAAATGTATTCCAGATTGACTATGTAACTTTGAAAAATAAAAACGAATTTGGTATATATTGTATATACATATCGATTACGTACGACCCAACTCCGGCTTCGGCAAATTAAATATTACCCAACAAAAACAAAGCTAGAAGGAACAAAAAACATATCGAACAAGCAAAGCCCAATGCAAAATGGGCTTGGAATTGTCAAACGTATATTATCACTTCGTGAAATGAAATCTGCTGCGCAGCAAATACTCATAACATTAGGATGTTGTAAATATTATCGCGTTGATAGAGTATTTCTTGTAACTGTGCAACCCGTTTTGTGTTTTTAAATTTGTTTTAGATCCTTTTTTCAACTATGCAATTTTGCTTAAAGCCAATGCCATTTTCTTGAGATGTGTTTAAATTACCGTTAACAAACGCTGCGATATAGTAACACTATGCTTGTCATAACAGTGCATTGTTATAAGCTTACTTAGTTTTTATAAAATAGTGGGTAGATTTGACGTAGTGTCTGTGAGTCCGTTAATTTTAAGTATAATTTTGCTGGAAAAAAACTTTTATTTAGGTAGTTTAGAGTCCGTGTGAGGGTGTGACTACGACTACGTTCGCGAGACAGTGAACATTGTGAGATCGGTCACCGGTGTATATACTTTTGAGTCTGTCTGATACTGTTAGTGATAACTTAAATGGACAATTTGTATTGCAATCAAATTGTTGCCAAACTTTTGTATAATCTGTAAGCTTTGTTTTAATGCAAAACTTATAACTGTATTTCGACCAGACTTCAAATATATGCAAATCAATTTTATCATTGGCAAAGTTGTGTACATTGCACATATGTATATACGCAGGTAACGCATTGAACACACCTGCAGGAACAGACACATGCACATTCTTGCTCACATACAGCCGCTACAGGGGTGGACGCGGGTCGAAATTTTCCGCGACCCAACCCAACCCGCGGCTCTAGACTCGTGGGTAACCCGCGACCCAACCCGCGCCGTAAAACCCGACCCGCGACCCACTTTGACCCACCACTCTATAACCATAACGTACATTATACACAAGCGTGTAGTCAGGATTTTGAAAAGGGTGGTCGCACCTTGTCCACTTTTTTGCTCACTTGTTCAAACTCACTATTGCGGGGTCTGAGCGCCACAGCCCCCAGAATCCAATTATTTTTACACTTATTGGCGAAGTGGCTTACATAACAAAATGTAAATTTGGTCATTTAAATTAATTAAACTAACTTTTGCGGGGGTCTAGGGGCGGCCAGAGTTGGACGCGGGGCGGATTTTCGCTGCCCCGCCCCGCCCCGCGGGGATCTTGCCCCGCCCCGCCCGGCCCCACCCCGCGGGGCGGGGCACCCCGCAGATTTTCGTTGCCAACATAAACAATAGTAGTTTTTTTAGCATAAAATTTTTTGCTAAGTCGTTCAGTCAATATTTCACTCATTCAAATCGATCTAGTATGATAAGAGGGGCAGATTATTATTCTCAAAACTACGTAACCTGGGGTGGTACTAGAATTTTCAAAAGGGGGTCGAACCTCGGAACTTTTTTCCTCAGCAGTCAGCATGTATGTAGGTACTAGATATACATGCTGCAGCGTGCGGATGTCGAGGGGCGCGGCCCCCAGAAGCAAAAATTTGTTGCGCTTTTTGAAGATGTGGTTCACATCGCAAAATGTGATTTCGTTCAATTTACCAACAAAAACCCATTCCATTACTTCGGTTGCTCGATAGCGGCAACTTCCAGAAGTCAAACTTTCTCCATGTCTTTATTCTACCCATGTTTTTTTCATGACGTATCTAAAAAAGTGATAAAAGTGTGAGTGTCCATTGCTGCATAAACCCATTTCCACATTTGCATTAATTCAGGAGCGTAGCCAGGATTTTAAAAAGGGGAGGGAGGTCGCAGCTTGTCCCCTTTTTTGCTCAATCAGTGATAGCATTTTTGAAGTTAAAGTGAAGTTTTTAGCGATTTAGCGACAACACTTTCGCATTGAGGTATGTACCTACATGACAACTTCTTAGACCTCACCATTAAATACTCAAGCCTTTATTAACGAATGTCAAGCATAAACGTACTCGCAATTTTGCCATCTAAACTGACATATATATAGCTTAGAAATCGGTCAAAATATAGCTTGAATTTTTTGCCCTTGAGTAGCACAAAAAACACGACAAAATTCAAAAAATAAGTCGGTACAGTAAAAAATCGTAAATCCCCGCGGGGCAAGACCTCTGCCCCGCCCCGCCGCGCCCCGCCCCGCGGGGCACCCCGCCCCGTGTCCAACTCTGGGGGCGGCAGCCGTCAGCAAAAATGAAGGTTTTTTGAATTTTCAGACAAATTTGGTCAACTGGAGACGTAATCAAAAAATTTTCCGACAGGTAAAATAAAAACAAAAGGTGTGAACTTCATATCAGACAGTATATTACACAAGTAAATACAGCATAATGTACTCTAGTAGACAAGCATACATAGGCTTTCATGAAAGTTAATAACAAGGAATAGTAAGCCACAGAGTTTGCAGGGGTCTGGGGCGGCGGCTCCCAGAAAAAATTTTTTAGAATTTTTGAAAATTTTAGACCAAATTTTGTCAATTGGAGACGTATCCGAAATTTTTTTGGTCGGGCTATAAAAACCAAGGGGGGACCCTTGTCGACAATTTCTTCAAGTTCCAGTTTCCGCGGGTCAGAAAAATTTTTTTCGACCCGCGCAGCCTGAAGTGGGTACCCGCGGGTCGACCCACGGCTAAACTTTTCCGACCCAACCCAACCCAACCCGCGGGTACCCACGACCCGCGTCCACCCCTGCAGCCGCACGATACCATTGATGAAAACATACACAAACGCACACACAATTCACTTCAAGCCACACGTTGCAATTATATGATCTCATTCTAAAGAAGCCTGCTGCGCTGTGGCGCAGCAGGAAAAAGACTACAGCCAATTCCACACAAATCACAATGCCTCATATTGACTCAATAACAACACATAACATATGTAGCTGTAAGCACGAAAACATAAGGCGAATGCACGTAGTAGGTTGTTGTCAGAAAAACCTCAAGTAACCCTGAGGGAAAATAAAAGTGCAAAAATAGTATTAGATTATATTCAAAACTTGTTTTCTATTTACTAATTGTTTGTCGACAAAAATTAGCCGTCTTCTTCACTACAAAAGTTACACACGTTTCTAGACAGCTAAAATAGTGTTTTTTCAACTATGTAAGTCTGTCAGAAAATAGATGCGCCAGTTACATATATACTTATTTTAGTGGCATGACTTCTGCGACTACTTGCTGTACTCTTGATAGTCAAAATCTATTCATTTCGTAACGAAATCTCATGTTTCAGTTTCTCAAGTGGTGAAACTATTTTTGCCATTATAGGTTTCTAGCCTTCAATGCAACCCTACATACTTGACGACAGTTCAAAGGGTCGGGACCTTCTAAGTACCGAATGACGTTTCCGTCACGTGGTTCTATCTAAATGTCATACATGAAACGGGGTCAAAATTATAGGGGGGCTCGTCAGCCAAATTTTGGGGACCTCCGCCCCTTCCCTTCAGTTTGGGGGGTTCCCCCAACCCCCTCTCATACATGTATACTCAAACAAACTATGTATATATCGATGCGTGCCTCACCCCCCCCCCCCCCTCCAGATTGAGAGACCGGGAGAAAGGTCCCCAAAATCTAAGCAAAAGTGGAAACATTCTATTTTTCGCTACTTAAGTAAGTACATTTTTGAAGAAAAGGAGTGTCAAAATTTGCACAGAGTAACCCAGAAAATCAGGGACCCCGTTATAAGCAAGAGGGTTTGATCAAATATCGATAGTCATCGATACAAGCTCTTCGTATCAACTATTAAATCGGGGTAGATCCTACTACTAGACGAAGAACTAATTTCAACAAAAATGCATTTCCTTTTGTTTCTTTTATCATTAGAAAAGCCTTAATATTTAACCAAGACAAAAATACACTCCGTTTTCAGCTTAAAACTACATATATACATCATAAACACCTACGAAGCATTAATAACTAACACACGCTAAAGTTTTCCTATCAACGTAGTTAGGCATTGACGTATGATGTAAATACGTTATCACGTAGATAAGCTAAAGCCTTGTTAGGGTATAAAGCAAAGTCCAAAAAAACAAAAACACAGGAAAACAGGTCAAACTGGTTTAACCCAACGAGTATACAAAAAAAAAAAATTTTCCACCATGAAGAAAATACCGGTTCGCAAAAGAGAACAATAAGAAATTTCTATTTGCTTTACCTGTCTTACATACATATGCCAAAAAAAGACTGAGCTTATACAAAAGATACAGCTCTGAACCTAACCCCCCTTCCTATCAGGGACAATCTCAATAATATAGGGTCCCCCTGTCAGGAATTTACCTAAAAATTACTTATTTTTTCCTAATTTTGGCACCACTGGGCAGTGGACTCCCCTTGAGCTCAGCACTTCAAAAGCATAACTAACAGATCATTATAAATTTTTTTAATTTATCAAGGTTTTTGATTTTCAACTTAATGGCGAAAACTAAGACTCGTCTTGAAAAAAATAATTTTAGTGAAATATTAAAACAATTCGAATTTCCAAAAATTGCACATTTTCCTATGAGTTGCAAAGACGCATCTCGAAACGAATTTTTCGTTGGTTTGGGAAAACTAAAAAGAAAAATCACCTTTTCAATTTTAGTTGTTCAATATTAATGTTTGTTTTGAAACGTCTTGAGGTAAAGAGCTCCATTGGTACCAAAATTATGAAAATCGAGTAACTTTTGTTCCTAATTGGGGGGAAGGGAATTCTGTTATATATATATACAGTTCGTAAAATAGTCACAGATCAGTTAATTTTATATCAATACGTTAAACCGCAGCAAATTAAAACACCAAACAGAAATTATTTTATTGCATGAATTCACACGCGAATCAGGAACATAAAAAACTTAAACTGTGGAAAAAATCAAATTTACTGCATCAACGATTTATTCAGACAGTCGAACAATAACAATTAACAATAAAAAACGCGCATTAAAGTACAGAAAATATATTAATAATACACTCCAACTTGAGGCCAAATCACAAATTGAATTAACCCGACTAGCTAAAAATTGTTTCCAATATATAAGCTTATAACATCTTCGATAAAAAACCGTATTTACCATTACTGTTCCGTTTGAAGTTGACCCTTGTGGAAAATTTATGAAAAAAATTAAAAAATTGTTCAATTTATGAGAAATTACAATTAACTGCGTTTATGTAGACGTAAAGGCCTATTCACACGAGGGCGCATTTGCATTGCATGGCGTACGTCATGGCGCATGAGCGGGCGCACACGCACACTTGCATACTGCATTGTGTGAAATAAGTAATATTATGCCCGGCTCAGCGAACAAAATCCCACTGCATAGAATTACATAACTTGTATACACTGCACACTCATTTGCATATAGTGCAAACTCATTTGCATAAAGTGCAATGCAGTGCGTACGGCCTATACAATCACTCTACGGCAAGCGCCCCACCAGACTAGTTGTTTTTTATATTTGTTTTTTATGCTTATTTACATTTCAGACATACTCAGCAAGCGCAGATGGCCGACCATTCATCAAAATTCAGAACTGTCCAAGCTTGCCACCCAGCTACCTGACTACCTGAGGACTGCGAGGGCACCGAATACCGTCAAAGCGTATGCTGGAGGGTTCTCACGGTTTGTGGACTGGTGCAAGCAAGTCCCGACTAACCCCCTGCCATCCAGTGAGTTTATAATTGCTTGTTACCTGATAAAAATTGCCCAGAAAGCAGGCAGTTACGTAACAATCGACCAAGTTTTTAGATCAATAGCGTGGGCTCACCGTATAGCCGGAAAACCCCTAGAAGGCAAAGAAATTTGCCAAAACATTTTGGACGCTGCCAAGGGCAGGTTTTCTACAGTTGCTTCTAATCAAAAGCAACCCCTCAGTGCACAGACGTTGGCTTCTATTACCGACATTTGCGACCAGTCACTTAAAAACTTACGATTGCTAGTTGTCCTACATTTCGGCTTTTATGGCTTTCTGCGCTTTTCAGAAATAGTTAACCTCCGCCACGCAAACGTTTGCCTCAGCCCCGATCGGATCACGCTTTCGCTCCGGTCGAGCAAGACAGACCAACACGGGCAGGGAGCCCAGGTTACCATTGCCCGATTACATGGCGCCCGTTGCCCGCACAGAATTTTGCGGCTTTACCTCCAAGCCCTATGTCGACCAGCCAATTCTACCCTCCCACTCTTCCCTAGGCTCCATCTCAAAGGTTCCGTAGTAGCCCCAGCAAATGGCTCTCGTGTTTCGTACACAGCCATGCTGGACGAGTTTCGATCGGCTCTAGCTCAAGCTGGGGAGGAGAACCCGCGTTGCTATGCCTTGCACAGCCTGCGCTCCGGTGGAGCCACCTGGGCGATCGCAAACGGGGCGCCACGGCACGATATCCAGAGGCACGGTCGGTGGCGAACAACGGCCAGTAGCGACAAATATATTCACGAAAAACCCCCCATTACAGTCACTAGTCTCATAAACTTGTAACCTAGGCGCCTTGCCCATGCTTATGCATGCTATGCTTACTATGCTTACTGAAATAAAACCGTTCTCTCTGCATGTTCGTAGAGTAGGGCATAATTGAGCTTATTTGAGAATAAACAATTTTATGCCCAAAGGATCATGACGTCACCCCACATGTATAAGGCGATAATTTGAAGTTCTACTGCCAAAAATCAAAAATTTGCTCAATTACGCAATGTGCAGTGCACTTTTGACTGTTTTCATGGCAAAAGTGGTATTTCCTTTATGGCAAATTTGGATTGCGACTTTAGCCAGCTGTGAATGCATCAAAATGAGTTCTGACACTGACACTATCAAACTTTGCATCCCGCTATAGGCCCGCGAGCCGTCGCAGCCGATCGGCCTGGGATCCGTTGCGACCCGGTTTACATTTTGGGCAAAAACCACAGTTCTGCGGGTTTTGAAGGATTATAATGAAGTTAACACATGGCCTTACACCAGATCCGTCCAGAAGTCCACTTCCTCCCGTGATCGCTTTCGCTACTGGTCAGCCCAACGGTTTCCATGTGTTTTTAAGGTGGTGGTAAGTAACGTTTTCGACAGTTCTGCAGGAGTAACTCACCATCAATTTTCAATTAAGAATAATCATACGCGTATTATATATATAATTTAGAAACCTATAAACTCTAATGGGATGAATGCTTGCTGAAATAGCTTGAATTAATCATTTTTAATTTTCGAAACAATTATTTTTCAGCCAGTTACCGCAATTTTTAGTAAATTTTAGTTTTCCAAAATTTGAAAAAATTCAAACTTGAAGATGCGTAACTTCTTTCCTGCGTCACATGAAAACATCAAACTTGGCTACAGGATTCACCCTAATATTGGCCCCTAATATTGGCTATGCTGGTGTAAAGAATAAATTTAATTGGTAATCAACTGTCAATTTTACAAGCAAAACATGAAAATTCAAAAATTCACGGAATTTGACTACTTTGACAGTGTCTGCTGGAAAGCTTGTTATAGATTTGAGCTTTTTAATGTGCATAAGGGTAGTTTTATTCAAGTTCTTAAAGGTGCAAAAGACAGCTACTAAATTTATTGGGTCAATCAAAAGTTATAACAAGTTGAAAAAACTGTCGAAAACGTAACTACCACCTTAAAGGCCTATTCACACGAGGGCGCATTTTGCTCCATGGCGTACGCCATGGCGCATTGCATGGCGTACGCCATGGCGCATGAGCGAGCGCATGAGCGGGCGCACACGCACACTTGCATACTGCATTGTGTGAAATAATGCAGCAGGCAGTGTGAAAATAGAATGCGCCCTCTCATGCGCCCGCTCTTGCGCTCTCTCATGCGCCCGCTCATGCGCCCTCGTGTGAATACGCCTTAAGTCCTAGACGCGTAGAAAAAAGGTTGCTGTTTAGGAAAACTCAATCGGCTTTGGCTAGACTTCATCTGTAAAAAATTATGGTCTGTCAATAAGACAACAAATTTTTCAAGAGAGAAAACATGTGGCGTGATTGTAGCAGCTATATACTCACTTTGCTCTTGATGAGCACTTTTCATAATAAAATCACATGTTTGTTTTGTCTCAATCTTAAGCATATTTTTGGTCAGGCCTACTAAGCCTATTTCACACGATGCGATTTTATGTTGCATGAAACATCGCATGCGATATCGCATGCCACATCGCATGCCATATCGCATGCGATATGGCATGCGATATCGCATGCTACATCGCATGCAACATCGCATGCTACATCGCATGCAACATCGCATGCGATGTTGCATGCGATGTAGCATGCCATATCGCATGCAACATTCATTTCACACTATGCAACATGCTGTGCTACATTCATGCTATAAAAAGTTCAAATTAGATTATTTTTATATATTAGCATCAAATTTTTGGAAAAATTCAGTTGAATAGGTAAATTAAATAGCTGTATGAATAGGTAAATTACGTAATTATCATTTAATGTTATTAAATTACATATATATTTATTGAACAGTTAATTAACGTCTTATTAAAAAATAAACATCAAGTTAAATTATAACGCTAGTAATTTGATTACGTTTAATAATATTTTAAAATTTAAACTTAAATTACTGGAGTAAAGTTACGCATAAAATTAACTGTTAGATGTGTAAGGTGGGGCTTATTTCATACTTGGATTGACACATCATATTCGAACGTCAAATCAGAGCTATGTTGCATAGCATGCTGCATGAAAA
This sequence comes from Trissonchulus sp. WLG1_4, assembly GCA_030248245.1. Lineage (NCBI taxonomy): Eukaryota > Metazoa > Nematoda > Enoplea > Enoplida > Ironidae > Trissonchulus > Trissonchulus sp. WLG1_4. The sequence continues at coordinate 37,071 of JASANF010010370.1, read as the reverse complement.
ATCGCACAGAAAATGATTATGCTGCACGGCATGCTGCATGAAATTTCTCATTAGAAATTTTACATGCCACATCGCATGCGATGTCGCATGCGATGTTGCATGCGATATCGCATGCGACATCGCATGCAATGTCGCATGCGATGTGGCATGCGATGTGGCATGAAAAATCGCATCGTTTGAAATTTGCTTTAAAAGTAGCATAAAGAATGTGACTTTTCAAAAAAACGGCAGTTTGTGGCCAATTTTAGATGCACAATGGTAAGCTGGTTTAAAAGTATGCCGTTTATGAACAATAATATGCAGTGCAAGCCTCAAGGCCAGTTCTACAATAATATGCAGTTTATCAAACGAGACCGAGACCAGCCTATCTTGGGTTTTTACCGAGACAAAGGCTGGGATTCACAACCTAACACTAACACTAAAGTTTCCCTTAAAAGTTAGTGAAACACTTAAATTTCAGCCTGAAACACTTAAAATGTTAGTGTTTCGAGGCCAATGTGTTCTTTTAAGGAGGTTAGTGTTAGTGTTAGGTTGTGAATTCCAGCCAAACTCTGATGTCGCAAACTGGTCCCAACTATGGAGTGGTGAGTTTTATGTGATCATTTTCCGTGCATAAAGGGCAGCAGCAAACTCAGCAGCATGCGTGGGCAGGAATGAAATTCTGAAGAGGGGTTTGCGGTGCAACCTTGTCTCTACCTTTTTCAATAAGCTGAATCAGGTAGCGTTCAGATAGCTTTACTGATAGCATTACGACAAATAGAGTCAGTCTAGCTCATTGCCTCGCATGGGGTGCGGTGCCCACTTTGTTAGACTAAGAATGCTAACGACTAACGAGTATATGTCAGAGCTGGCCAAACTCCACAGCCATGGGGGACGAATGCCATATATACAAGTTCCCAATACTTATATAGATGCCCACATCACTGTGATGCCCATATCGCGTCCAGTTAAACCTTTGCCTAATTAAATAAAATAGTAAAGTTTCACTTTTTCATAAAATAGTTTTAACGTTTAATAGCGTTTAACCATATACATTATTTTTCTGAAAATCACTTATAAAATTATTTTCAAGTCATTTCCTATAAGTTATAATGTTTTACTTACTGGTTGTTCAACGAATTTGTTTGTTTTTTCAAACTATCCTTTTTTTCAAACTACCTTGTTTTGGTTTTTCCTGGGAATAATTGGGAGAATGTAGTCTGGATTACAACCAACAAGCAGCGGTAAATTTGCCTTTTTACGCTAGAAGAAACCGCGGTTATTTAGTTTACTCTTCTTCTTTATTATTTTTCCGATGTATACATATGAAATGCTCAGATGATAAAATTAGCGACTTAGCCACTCGACTACGAGGCCGATTATTTGTCAAAATATAACGACCTCATAAAAAAGCACAAGTAGCTTATATAATAAACGTAAATATAAGCAAATTCGTGAGATTTATTTTGCATTTCCGATATTGGCTTTGTTTCAGTGAGCCAATGCTAATGCAGTCCTTCGCAAACCTTGGAATTTTTCAAAAAGACCCTGTTTTAGATTTCAGTAACGCGGCAATTTTGCAAAATCATCAAACCTCAATACAGCAAAATTTATATATATGTGCCACACATCAGCACAGATGTACATGGAGGTCGGGCGTCAGCATCGCCTCTAGATCTGAGGTTTCGCAACAAGTTGAACGTTCCTCCCCTCAAATTTGACCCAACGGGACAAGCCCCGTTCCTTGGAGCTGAGAAAAATGTGTTCGAAAACTCCAAATTTGCCTCAGATGGTTGTAAAATGTTTCCATTGGCAAAAATTGGCATTTCCAATCGGCAAAAAGCCGAAAAATGTCAATATTCTACAAAACGTTGCCCATTTCTTGACCAAAATTTGCGTTTATATCATTGCAAATCTCCAAAACGAGACAGCCCCCCCCCCCCGAAAATTTCGAAAAACCCGGAACAAAAGCCCCTCTCACACTCAGACCCTATTTGCATGTATGCATATCACCTAGTTTTCATGAAAAGTTTATGCACGCGTCTTGCATATTGCATTACTTACACGCAAAAATGCGTTAATATATAACCAGAAATGGCAATTATATTCTTCGCAAATCGTTTACTACGCCTCCAGCTCGCAAACTTAAAACGGGTTTTTTTATCCGGGTCCGGGAAAATTTATCAATTCACCAAATGTTGCTTCATACTAACTTTTTCCACGACCGCGGCACTGAAGTTTCTGCTCCAACAGGCAACAACAATTATTATATAAGTTCTGAGTGATTGTAAACGAAACTGTAACCGCCAAAAAGAGCTTCTCAAGGAGTCTCTAGTGAGGTATATACGTTATATGTGGTATCGACCTTTCCGACAACAACTAAGGTCTCGTCTAAGCTCTTTTTGTTATATAAAAAGCCTTAGTCTTGGAAGTCTTTTCATAAAAACTTCGTCGAGTAGGCCAAAAACATATATAAAAGAATAGAAGATATATAATTAAAATCCTTTTACCAGGCATTACGCAACATTAACAACTAAGTTTGTCAAATAACAAGGGAAATCGAACTGTCAAGTCAAGAATATCAGGGACAGACTGGGCTGTGCTGTTCCGTAAAGCAATCTTGAGCAGGGCCGTTCCAGCATTAAAATTGGCTCTGATTGAATCTCTATCCCGAACTTACCGACAGCTTTTCCCTGTGCCTCAACCGGTCCATTATGATGATCCTAGTTCGAAACTTTGGGCTGTGTGACAAAAATAACAATAGGTGTGTGTGTGTGCTTTGTGTGTATGTATCTAATTTAATGATAATGTCAGTCTGTGTCTTGCACTGTTGCGGCAACGTATAGGCAATTGGGAAAATAACTAATTTTGGAACTTTCGGTCATGACCTGATTAATACACAAAATCAAAAGCATAGACAATAAATTAATTACATTTTCCGACAAAAAATAGCCATTTTTAGTTAAAAGGAGTAATTTTAAATAATGAAGAATACCTACGAATTCAAAACGTCACTGCTGCTCAGCATCACGCTGGCGCTGACAGCCAATTTCGGTTCAAAAGGGCAGCTTTATTTATGATTCCACAGTATCAAGTATATATCCTTTTATTTGATGCAAGCAACTAAGACTAAGCCTTTCCTAGCTCACCTACTAAGCCTGAGCCTAAGCACTAAGCCTAAGCCTGAGCCTAAGCACTAAGCCTGAGCCTAAGCACTAAGCCTAAGCACTAAGCCTAAGCCTGAGGCCTAAATTCAAGAAAAAAATTGCTAAGAAGCATCAGGAATACCTTTACCGCACTAAAAACTCCAACAAGCTTCATATTTTGAAAAGAAATGCAGCTATAGCCCGGAATTTGTACTAAACCTTACTTGCGCTGTAACGCTTCAATTAGCCTGATCCTGGTAGCTTCAGAAAAAGTTTTGTAACTTTTCAAAGCCTGAACCGATTTGCACAATTTTTTCAGCATTTAGTAGCTTAGATGTTACTCTATCAATGATAGAATTCTTAGTCTATTCGAAAGAACGTTCAATTTTGACCCCCCCCCTAGGTTTGGGGGATATAGGGGGATACCGGATCATTAGTCGAAAAAATGCCGTTCCACCTCTAAGGGTTTTAACACCAATAATTTCACTCTAGATTTTTATTAAAAGGGGCGACAGCTATTTTGGGGGCTAGAGATCAAATCGGGGGCTTGGCTGACGATGGGGGCTCTATATTTCTATTAAAAGATGGGGTAGGAAGCGATTTATGGACAAAAATAATCCCCCCGCCGAACCTTGACCAGCGCTACCACAACCACTGCATACCATAGTTGGCGCCAAAAACTATTTTCAATACTATTTCGCACTATAATGGGAAAGTGTGAAATTTTATGAACGTGTAAAATTTCCTATTCATACTTACTTGGTTTTTGATGTAGCTCAGCAAAACCGACAGCGAAAAAACTAAGCTTGACGATGTTGGTATCGGTCGAAAGATCTTTCAAAAGCCATGCTGATGTGACAAACGGCAGAACGCAGAGAGACAACCGCTTATTTGGTTCAAAAAACTGCTTAGTGCCCCTATAAAGTTGTTGTGTTCTTGACATCAATGATGACTTTATATAAACAAATAAAAAACTGTCAAGTTACCTTTGAGTCCATTAAAAAAGATTTTGATGGCAGCATGTGTTTTGGAATCAGCTCACAGCGGCAATCATCACATCACGTCCAGTGAAAACCTGCAAATAGACACAACGAATTAATAAAAAAACGCTAAGTTAAGCGTAACAGTGTTTGCTAAGGCTTAAATAAACGTAAAAGTTTAACTATGTGGATAGCACTTAGCGTTTAAAAACGCTAACACTAAGTGCAAAGGTCAAACTGAAGAATAGGGGGAAAATTTATTTTTGGCTGCTAGGTGCTTCCCACCCAATCTTTTAATAAAAATATAGAACCCCCATCGTCAGCTAAGCCCCCAATCTGATCTCTAGCCCCCAAAATAGCTGTCGCCCCTTTTAATCAAAATCTAGGGTGAAATTATTGGTGTTAAAACTCTTAGGGGTGGAATAAGTCGGGAAAACGGCATTTTTTCGACTAATGATCCGGAGTCCCCAAACCTATATCCCCCAAACCTAGGGGGGGGGTCAAAATTGAACGTTCTTTCCAATAGACTAGGTCAGAAGTTTTTAGGATGTAAGCTTTAGCTGGAAATCAAACTTTGTCCAAAAATTAAACTTTACATGAATTTTTTTGCGCAAAATTGGATTTAGGCAAAAATATTTCATCAAATGAAAACTTGCTGCTACCATTGAAAGAGTAACTTCTAAGCTACTGGCAGCTGAAAAAATTTTGAAAATCGGTTCAGGCTGTGAAAAGTTACAAAACTTTTTCTAAAGCTACCCGGGCCAGGCTGATTGAAGCGTTACAGCACAAGTAAGGTTCAGTGCAAATTTTGGGCCATAGCTGGAAATTTTTTTAAAATATTGAGATGGTTGGGGTATTTTAGTGCAGCAAATTTATTTTTGATGCTTATTAGCAGGTTTTCCCATAAAATTAGGCTTCAGGCTTAAGCTTAAGGCCTATTCACACGAGGGCGCATGAGCGGGCGCATTGCAGGGCGTACGCCATGGCGCATGAGCAGGCGCATGCGAGGGCGCATTCTATTTCCACACCGCCTGCTGCATTTTTTCACACAATGCAGAATGCGAGTGTGCGTGTGCGCCCGCTCATGGGCCCTCTCGTGCGCCCGCTCGTGCGCCATGCAATGCGCCATGGCGTACGCCATGGAGCAAAATGCGCCCTCGTGTGAAGAGGCCTTTAGGCTCAGTGCTTAGGCTTAGGGCTTAGATTCGGAGCTCAGGCTTAGGCTTAGTGCTTAGGCTGAGGCTTAGTGCTTAGGCTTAGTATGTGGGCTAGCAAATGATTATTGGGTTGTCGACCAGTTGCGAAGCAAAGGCAACCCTTTTGTATCTGAAATGTCTGTTATTAACCAGAGAAAAGTTAGAAAATAACTAGAAAAATATCAGAAAAAAGTTAGAAAATAACTAGAAAAAAACCAGAAAAAAATTAGAAAATAACTAGATAAAAGCCAGAAAAAAGTTAGAAAATAACTAGAAAATGACTAGAAAAAAACCAGAAAAAAGTTAGAAAATAACTAGAAAAAAAACCAGAAAAAAGTAAGAAAATAACTAGAAAAAAAACAGAAAAAATCTGGAAAAAAGTTGAAAACCTAGCATATACATACTAGAAACAGTGCATAAGACAACTAGAAACAGTGCATAAGACAACTAGACACCCTCAAAAAACAACTAGAATTCAGGTTCAGAAAACGTATATAAAGAGCATTAACGTGGCTGAACAATTAAGAAAATCATCAGGGAACACTCTGAAAAAATTGAGAATGTCCAAGAAATGGATGGTGAAAAATCAGAAAAAAACCAGAAAAAACTAGAAAAAAACTAGAAAAAAGCCAGAAAAAACGTAGAAAACAGCTAGAAAACATTCTCTATAGGGTCAGAAAAAAAACAGAAAAAAAAGTAGAAAAAAACTTGATCGTGAGACTGGCAGTTAGAAAAAAACCAGAAAAGTCAGAAAAAAGTTAGAAAAAATTAGAAAAAAACCAGAAAAAAACCAGATATTCGTCAGTAAGACTTAGAAAAAAACTAGAAAAAAACCAGAAAAAAACTAGATAATTTTTTCTAGTTTTTTTCTGTTTTTTCTAGTTTTTTTTTCTAGAAATAATTTTCCTGTGCCCCCTTAACCCCAGGGGTCTGGGGGCGACAGCCAGTGGCGGATCCAGGGGGGGGGGGGGCCCCGGCCCCCCCCCCCCCTTTGGGTCTGGGCCCCCCCCCTTTGGCAAAGAGGGCCCCCTCAAAGAATTTTCCGATACGTTCCCAATTCATCAAATTTAGCCCAAATATCCAAAAAATTTCCTGGGGGCTATCGCCCTCAGGCCCCCAGAACTTTTTAACGTAGTTCTCATTGTTCTTATCTGTCGTAAAGGTTCATGCATGTATACATTTAATGGCTGCATTGTGCCTAGCCTAGCTTTAGCTTTAGCTCTAAATGTGCACTAAATAAAAGGTTTCTAGGCAGCCCTTTTTGTGCAATGGGTTGCAATTTTTGTTAATGCTAACGCAAAAAAAATTTCAGTTTTTCAAGAGTTGCAGGGGCCTGATGGCGGCAGCCCCAGAATAAAAAATTTAGTTGTTTGGCCGCATTTGGTGGACGCAAACAAAAATCCGTCTGGGAGCGACCCAACATGCACCTCCGAAATTACTTTAGTTTCTTGTAAACGTTCCAAAAATTGCTTTTCAAGGCCCATATTATTTCAAAATTTAAAAAAATCTCTAGCTTCTGGGGGCTGCCGCCCCCAGACCCCCTCATGTCATATGCGCTGGTTTCTTGACAAATGTAGCTTAAATTTACATTTTCAATACAAATTGTATTTCAAAATTCTGAAAAAGCTCTAGCTTCTGAGGCTGCCGGCCCCAAACTCCGGCCTGCCTGCCGGCCATGCACTTTTTTCTCAACAAGTGTAGCCAAGGGCGGACGGTGGGGGGATATAGGGGATATATCCTTCCTTTTTCCAAGAGCAAAAGAAAATTTACTGCATTTACTTGTCTAATACACTGTCTGATGTGACGTTCCCATCTTTTGTTTTAATTTTCCTAAAAAAAATTCTGATACGTCTCTAGTTAACCAAATTCGACCTAAGGTTTACAAAAATCTCCATTTTTTCTGGGGGCTGCCGCCCCCAGACCCCTACAACTTTGTGATTTAGTGATGTTGCATTTTTAAGGCATTTTGTAAGTGTTACATATATAAACTTGCTAAAATATATAAACTTGCTAAAATGTACATTTCACCCCATTACGAAAAATTCCAGTCATCCCCCCCCGGCCACCAAAATTTTTTTCTATGTATATATATATACACCACTGTCTCTTGAAAACATCACGACGCAGCAGTGCAGAGTAGTAAAAGTTTATGCCGTATCAACCTCTTTTTGGAGGTCACGGTCCGCCGCTGAGTGTAGCTTAAATTTACATTTTCAATGCAAATTGTATGCCAAAATTCTAAAAAAGCTTTAGCTTATGGGGGCTGCCGCCCCCAGCCACCGGAAAAAATAATTTCGAAATGTCACTGAAAAATGACGGAAAAACGAAGGAAAAATTTCCTTCACATTTCCTCTCTATTTCCGTCAAATTTCCTCCAATAACAATTCTCACTTTCCGTCACATTTCAGACACATTTCCGCAACATTTCCGCAATATTTCCTTCATTTTTCCGTCACATTTCCTCCATTTAGTCCAACTTTCCGTCACTTTTTGGCACATATTTTTCCTTCACTTTTCGGTCATATTTCCTTCACTTTTCGGTCATATTTCCTTCACTTTTCGGTCAAATTTCCTTCACTTTTCGGTCATATTTCTTTCACATTTCCTTCACTTTTCTGTCATATTTCCTTCACTTTTCGATCATATTTCATTTATATTTCCTTCACTTTCCGTCACATTTCAGACACATTTCCGCAACATTTCCGCAATATTTCCTTCATTTTTCCGTCACATTTCCTCCATTTAGTCCAACTTTCCGTCACTTTTTGGCACATATTTTTTCTTCACTTTTCGGTCATATTTCCTTCACTTTTCGGTCATATTTCCTTCACTTTTCGGTCAAATTTCCTTCACTTTTCGGTCATATTTCTTTCACATTTCCTTCACTTTTCTGTCATATTTCCTTCACTTTTCGATCATATTTCATTTATATTTCCTTCACTTTTCGGTCATATTTCCTTCGGTCATGTTTCCGTTATGTATATTTTCTTTTCCTTTTCGGTTATATTTCCTTTCACTTTCCTACATATTTGTGCTAGATTTAGTTGCTTTTCCGTATAATTTTTACAAGTTTTTGCTTCAATTGACGTGTTTTTCGAATTCTTACGTTATTCCGCATTGTTACGAATACATTTCAGTCAGTAGAGGTCATTTTCCATGCGTTTTTAGCAAGATTTCCGCTGTTCATACTCACGTTATCATTAGCCTCGACAGTGGTGAGATTGATTGCAGTCTACTTAAAGTGGTAGTTTTATTTGTGAGGTTTTTGCAATTTCAGTGCAAACTTTGCACCCAAAGTACTCGGTTACGAATGAGACCTGAACACAAAAATTTGGCACAGCAATTTAAGGTCAAAATCCGGATCAAGTGCAGTTGGGGGGGGGAATAGTGGACCATTTTTTGGAGTAGAGCACCTTGAGGGAAACATTTTTTGTAATAGAACCCCTATCCACAAGTTTGGATTTTCTGAGCTATGACCCCTTGAAAATTGCATTTTCACTGTTTTTGGAAGTGAACGTAGGCCAAAGTTCGAAGCCTGTAATGGCTAATGGCTGTAATGAAAAATGGCTGTAATCTTTGTTTTTGGATAGTTTAGAGTGCGTTATGATGTTTTAAGGCATCGTCTAGGCTTAGTTGGCAGGATTCTATAGTCTAAGCTGGCAGGATTTTTTCTGAAAATTTCTATTTTTTATTGCCTAAGCCTGAGCCTAAGCCTAAGTCTGAACCTAAGCCTAAGCCTAAGCCTGATACTAAGCCTAAGCCTAAGCCCCATACTAAGCCTAAGCCTAAGCCCAAGCCTAAATTAAGGCCACGTTTGAATTTGGTCAAAAATTGAACGTTTCTGGCGAATTTGGCCAATTTTTCGGCAGGAACCCGATCAAAGAGCCTTTATTTTGATTCTAAAAAATTGTAACCAATAATCTGACACTATTTTGACACGATTAGAACGGAAAAAACAAGAACTTCGGAAAAAATTGCGAAAACGTCCCTCACTGAGGGTTCAGGTTTCGGGGGGTCGTATCTCAGAAAATCCAGAAAATGAAATAGGGGTTCTTGAAGCAAAAATGCTGCCCCCAAGGTGCTCTACTAAAAAAATAGATCCACTATTCTCCCCCCTACTGCATTTAACCCCAAAATTTCCGGGCATGTCTCTCACTTTTTTATAAATTTTCAACGGCGGCGGTCTATATAAGTATTTTTGTTTATTTAAAAATACGCCAGAAATTGGAGGCTTCAGGTGACTGGCCAATTTTTCAAAAAGAATAGGGTTATATAATGTGTGTCGACTTGGTTCTAAAAATTTTTAAACATTATTTACACTTCATTTAAGTATCTTGGAACGGCAAAAATACGGGTTTCTGAAAATTTTGCGAAAACGAGCCTCACAAAAGGCTCAAATTTCGGGTTTAGCCACATAGTTTGGCTTCAAATTCAAACTTTGGGCCTGCATTCACTTCCAAAAGACACTGAAAATGCTATTTTCAAGATATCATACATACCTCGGAAAATCTAAATTTGTGGACCGGGATCTTATTACAATGTGGGTAAAGGTAAAGTTAAAATTGAAAACAAGGTTAACGTCAACGGTTGAGGTTAAAAATTTGCACAGTACATTAATTTTAGCTGCGAAACAAGATAGAGCACTTTTCTCGTCCGAATATTAAGGGTAACCTGAGCTATCACATTGGCTTTAGTCATTGTTTGAGAATAGGACTTAGCCTAACTTTAGCTGCAGGTAATTTTGAGAATACGGCCCATGAAGAAAAATTACATCGATGGTGCTGTCTCAGAAATGCAAAAAAAACTTGAAAAACAAAGTGCATTTTTTATTTCGACAGATTAAAAGACCGACAAGGCTCAACTTGGTCGGCAAATGTCACTAATGCACCTTAAATTGCATGCCATTCATTCCCTCGGCGGCAAAAGCCACCCAAAGTCAACTTAACCCTTCTCTACAGCAGACCAAGTGGCTTTCCTGCTGCCAGGCTCATCACATGTTATGTAAACATATAAATTTCAAAATTACAAAACTTAAGCCTGACCCTCAGCTTAAGCTGAAATCCCAACCTCAAGCGTAAACTTGAAAACGTACACGCACACTCACATATGTTGAGCCTTGCATGAAAGAGAGCTCAATACAAATCCCCAACTAATCGCTTAGCTTAGCCCCAACTACCCCCCCCCCACTAAGCCAAACACTAAACATAATGTGAATACAAAACCGAAACAATTGCGAAGCAGCTAAGCGAAGTGTACATACATGTAAGTACAGTACATAAGTGTATGTGTACATAATGTATGTGAGTAACACTTAGGCCCGTAATCACATACTAAGTGCTGAAAAATAATAGAAAAGTTGCGGAAATTTGGCTGAAATTTGAAGGAAATACTTTACTTTTTTTACTTTTCTCCGCATCGGTGGACATCGCACCATACGGTCACAATGTTTCTGCCTGCATATCCCGTACAAGCGCTCGCCAGCGACTCCGATCTGTGGCCAGCTCTTCGCAGTCTTGCAACCATGAGTGCCATTTGCCGGATATGATGTTCGGTGGTTTCACAAAGGGTTCTAAGGTCGCTTTTATTGATCTATCCCATGTCTTTCTGACTCCTCCGCGTGGTCGTTTCCAGCCAACTTGCGGAGTCGAAAATAGAACCGCCTTTGGAAACCGCTGTTCAGGCATCCGCAGTACGTGGCCAAACCATACTAATTTCCTCTTCATGATGACGGAGGCTAATGTTGATGTTTGACAAAAAAGAGTTGCGACCACATCATTTGGAATATGATCTGCGTACCGTATGCGCAATACTTGACGCCAGCAGCGCTGTTCAAATACATTCAGGTGACGTAAATCGGACGCCTTCAACTGCCACGTCTCACAGCCATAGAGCAGTACAGACCGAACTGAAGAGCTGTATATACGGGCCTTCGTCTTGATGGAAATTTCCTTTCGGTTCCAAAGCGGTTTACGGAGCCTGGCAAAAACTGCCCGAGCTTTACCAATTCTGCACAGGATCTCCTCTGAAGCTTCACCCAAGCCGTTGATTCTGCTACCGAGGTAGCAAAACGACTCCACGACTTCCACCTGTTCACCGTTTATAACAATATTCGGAGCAGGGCAGCAACAATGTATGACCTTTGTTTTCGCCACGTTGACGCTGAGACCAACTGCCTGTGACACTTTGCATACCCTGTCCAGCATATCCTGCATTTCAGCTCCAGATGGCGCGAGTAGCGCGACGTCGTCGGCAAAATCGAGGTCATATATAGGTATTGGGTAGTTGGATAGATGGAAGCCACCTGTTTTACCCTCCAGCGCGGTTTCAAGAACCCATTCTATAACCAGAGCAAAAAGGTACGGTGAGAGGGTGGAGCCTTGGCGGACTCCTGTCTTGACTTCAAAGGGGTTTGACAGCTCGCCATAGACTTTAACACGGCATTCAGTGTGCCGGTACAGCGCTCGTGCCACCGACAGCAGCTTAAATGGTATGCCCTTTGCTGCCGCAATTTCCCAAATGGAACCACGGTGTAAGGAGTCGAAAGCTGCTGTGTAGTCAATGAAACACACAACAGATGGTCGTCTGAATTCATGCCTTTTTTCAAGCAACTGTCTCAGGGTAAACAGCTGGTCGACACAGCCCCGACCAGGTCGGAACCCGGCCTGGTTCTCGCGGTTGTAATCTTCCTGCACAGGCTTTAACCGTGTTAAGATGATAATTTCCAGGATCTTCAAGGCTATGTCTAGCAGTGAAATTCCGCGGTAGTTCTTCCTGAGTGTCTTGTCACCTTTCTTGAAAATTGGCAATAGTAGGGCCGTATTCCACGCTGTTGGTATTACTTCGGAGATCCAAATTTTACAAAGGAGCAGGTGCAAGGTTTCCAGAAGTTTCTGCCCGCCCCAAATCCATAACTCCGGGGGAATTCCGTCTTCTCCTCCTGATTTTCCACGATTTAGACTACGCACGGCACTGGAAACTTCCCACATGGTTGGCGCATCTTCGGACACCGCTAGGAACCCTTGGAAGTTAGGCTGCTCAAGCTTGACCGTGGGTGCAGGTCGATTGAGTAGCTGCTTAAAATGATCTTTCCACAGCTCAATTTTTGTGTCTTTCTCCGAAACCAAAGCCCCTCCATCGTCTTGGATCAATTGGCTTGGTTCACCGGAATCACCCTCTTTGAGCATTTTGTAGACTCGGCGACTATCACCAGCAGCCGCAGCATTCTCCAGCTCGCCGGCCCGCAGTTGCCAGAATATCTCTTTATCATGCTTGACGCTGGCCTTAATTCTCTGTTCCTGCTGTCGTATTTCTCGCGAACCGGCTCCTCTCAATTTAAGACCGTTGCGTTCTTCAACCAGTTGTAATGTTGCAGCCGAAATCCAGTGGTTCTTCGGTCTTCTGGTGGTTTTCAGATGGATACTTGCTGCCGTTAGGAGAGACTGTTTCAAGCCGTTCCACAACTCGTTGATGGTGAGCTGTTCTGGATTACTTCCTACATTTGCGCCCAGTACAGATTCAACTTCCATGGAGTAGAGATTCCGTACTTCGTTGTTCTTAAGGCGGTCCGTGTTAAAACGTGATGTCCCTTGTTCAGATCTATTTGTCTGAAACCGCAGTTTGAAAGCGGCAGTGAGCAGGGCATGGTCTGAGTGGAGCGCCAAATCTCGCCATCGACACTTTATGTCCAAAATTGAGGTGCGCCACTTGCGGTTTATCAGGATATAGTCGATCTGGTTCTTCGTACGGCGGTTTGGCGATTTCCAGGTATAAAGTTGGTGCGGACCACGGCGGAAGGCGGTGTTACAAGCAAATAACTCGGCTTGATCAAGAAGCGACATCAGTCTCTCGCCGTTATCACATCGGGACCCAAGGGTGAATTTTCCCGCTGCTCTACGCTCATCGGGTAGTATTTCGCCCAGTTTGCCATTGAAATCGCCGCAGACAAACAAGATATCACGACGTGGTATCCTGGAAAGACAGTCGGCCAAATCACTGTAGAACTGATCTTTTATGGCATCGTCTGCGTCGTTGGTTGGGGCGTAAACCGAGAGTAGAGTCATGTTTCTCGGTTTGGCAGTGATTCGAAGACGACAAAGGCGGGTGCTGACTTGCTCAAAATCCGAAACGCTAGATATTAGCTCGGCCTTCACCGCAAAGCCAGTACCATACATCCCTCTTCCTTCTAAGCAAGCACCATGGTACAACGTATACGCATGGTAACTCTGACCCGAGGCATCTGGGATCTCTAGTCGAGTTGTGCCACATGTGGGTAAGCGTATTTCTGATAAACAAGCAACGTCAACCTTGTACCGTTCGAGCGACTGGGCCAGAAAGACGCTATTTCCCGGTTTTAGCAGCGTTCTCACATTCCATGAACCAATGATGCTTCGCCTTTTTGAGATTCGTGTCGCAGGTGGCGTCGTTCGCATTGTCGCAGCTGCCCAGACGCCGGGAGCAGCCCGCCCACTTACGGGTGGTGGCCTAGTATTGTCGGGATCTGTAGACTGATTCATTGTGTTTAGTGGCTGATTTTACGCGGGCGCCTCACCGCAACACACTTTTGCGGACAGTGCGATCCGGGAATTTTCTGTTTGGGTTTCCATCCCGTAGCCCTTGTTCCAATGAACTTTTCCCACAAGGCAGCGGTAGGGTCAATCCGGAATATACATGTGCTTCACCCATGGCTTATGGCTACAGGGTTCTTCAGCGCATATTTCGACGTGGCCCGGTACCCTCCATCTTTCGCACTCGTCAAGACGAGTGAGCCCCCCCACTACGGCAAAGCAGCGTTTCCGTATGACGGACAGGAACGGACGCTGAGTGCCGGGTCACCCCAGCACTAGATGAAAGGTTTTTGGGGGGGAAAGGAAATTTGAAGGAAATATGAATGAAACATTAGTGAAAAATAACAGAAAAGTTGTAGAAATTTAGCGGAAATATGACTGAAAATTAAATGAAACATTGCTGAAAAATAACAGAAAAGCTGCAGAAATTTAGCGGAAATTTGACTGAAATTTAAAGGAAATATTGCTGAAAAATGACAGAAAAGGTGCGGAAATTTAGCGGAAATGTGACCGAAATTAAGCCAAAATTAAACTGAAAATGTGTAGAAATAAAACCGAAAGTTGAAGGAAAAAAAGCAATAGTTTAGGCAAAATATGTACAAAAAACGCACGAAATGAGTATGAAATTTAAAGGAATACATATTTTAAAATTGGGTCAAATTGCATTTCCTCCATTTTTCCTTCATTTTTCGGTCACTTTTCGAAAAAAATTTTTCCTGTGGCGCAGACCCCCGCGACCAGGAAAATACCAATATCCTTCAGCATTTCAGCACGCTAAAATGCTTTACATGAAACTGATTGCTCCCCCCCCCCCCCCGGTCGTCGCCCGAGGTAGCCCCCCCCCCTTTGAAAATTTCTGGATCCGCGCCTGGCGACAGCCCCCAGAAAAAAATTGGGGAAATTTTTGATTTTTAGGCCAAATTCGGTCAATTGGAGACGTATCGGAAATTTTTTACTATAGGCCCTCTTTGGCAAAGGGGGGGGGGCCCAGAGCCAAAGGGGGGGGGGGGCCGGGGCCCGTGGGCCCCCCCCCTGGATCCGCCACTGCTGTACTTTGTACATATAAATAAAAAAAACAGGAAGCGCAGCGCAATACAGCCAAGCTATTCATCCCCAAAAGCGACAAACAAAAGCAAAGTTTACGTAGTTTCCAAATGGCTGTAACCACTGTGTTTATGTAAGTATTTATTGTTTTTTGCATTGCTTTACAAAATAATTAGCTGTTTACTCTTGTTTCATTTCACTTTGCACATTGTTTTCGGGTCGGCGGCTTTTCAGAAATAATATTCTTATTCCCTCCAAAATTCCTTCTGAAATTTTGGGTTAAATACAGTTGGGGGGGGGAAAAATAGTGGACCTATTTTTTTGAGTAGAGCACCTTGGGGGAAGCATTTTTGCTTCAAGAACCCCTATTTCATTTTTTGGATTTTCTGAGATATGACCCCCGAAATCTGAACCCTCAATGAAGTACACTTTCGCAATTTTTTCCGAAGCCCTTGTTTTTTACGTTCTAATCGTGTCTAAATGGTGTCAGATTATTGCTTGCAATTTTTTAGAATCAAAACAAAGGCTCTTTGACCGGGTTCCCGCCGAAAAATTGGCCAAATTCGCCAGAAACGTCCAATTTTTGACCAAATTTAAACTTGGCCTTAATTTAGGCTTGGGCTTAGGCTTAGGCTTAGGGCTTAGGCTTAGGCTTAGGCTTAGGCTTAGTATCAGGCTTAGGCATAGGCTTAGGTTCAGGCTTAGGCTTAGGCTCAGGCTTAGGCAATAAAAAATCGAAATTTTCAGAAAAAATCCTGCCAGCTTAGCCTAGAGAATCCTGCCAACTAAGCCTAGACGATGCCTTAAAACATCATAACGCACTCAAAACTATCCAAAAACAAAGATTATAGCCATTTTTGGCTTCGAACTTTGGGCTACGTTCACTTCCAAAAACACTGAAAATGCAATTTTCAAGGGGTCATAGCTCAGAAAATCCAAATTTATGAATAGGGGTTCTATTACAAAAAATGCTTCCCTCAAGGTGCTCTACTCCAAAAAATAGGTCCACTATTTTTCCCCCCCAACTGCACTTGATCCTTGACACATCCATCCAAATCGACCCGTTTTGGGTTAGATGCAGTTGGGGAAATAGTCGACCTATTTTTTTAGTGGAGCACTTTGGGGGGAGCATTTTTGCTTCTAGAACGCCTATTTCATTTTTTATGAGATGTAGGTATGTAAACTAGCACGGTTTGGGTATGTACGAATGGTTTTTCTGTGTGGGCAGAAAGCTATGGGATCAGGGGCCGTATTCTCAAAATTACCTGCAGGTAAAGTTAGGCTAACTTTACCCACAGGTAAGGTGAAGGTAAAGTTAATTCTGTGGGTAAAGGTAAAGTTAAAGTTGAAAACAAGGTTAACGTCAACGCTTGAGGTTAAAAATTTGCACAATACATTAACTTTAGCTGCGAAACAAGATAAAGCACTTTTCAGGACCGAATCTTAAGGGTAACCTTAGCTATCACATTGGCTTTAAGCATTGTTTGAGAATACGACTTTACCTTCACTTTACCTGTGGGTAAAGTTAGCCTAACTTTACCTGCAGGTAATTTTGAGAATACGACCCCAGGTATATACTTTTCGACCCACACCTGTGAAGCTAAACGCACTTTTTTCACTAAAGCTATTGGCTGGGATTCACAACCTAACACTAACACTAAAGTTTCCCTTAAAAGTTAGTGCAACACTTAAATTTCAGCCTGAAACACTTAAGATGTTAGTGTTTCGAGGTCAATTTTAAGTGTTTCACTAACTTTTAAGGAAAAAGTTAGTGTTAGTGTTAGGTTGTGAATTTCAGCCATTGTGCGTGTACGCTTGTAGCTCTACCACAATGTTTGTTTTTGCACTTTGCAGGGTTAATGCATTCCAGAGTAAGAGATGAAGCCTGCGCGTTGTCCCATTTGTCAGGAGCCGTTCAACAATTTCGGTGAAATCGCTGCCTGCTATTGCGGCCATTGTTTTCACCTGCACTGCTTGCTGCGCTGGCTGGAATGCAACCCCACCTGCCCTACCTGCCGTTCCAGAGTGTCCAATTTCGTGCGACAACTCTACTCCGATGAAATCACTGGGAATGACGGCGATTCCGACGGTGGCCCAGATCCGGCTGTTTTGCAGATGAAAGTGAGTTGAATCGTTAGTCTGTTTTGTTTGCTTTGACTTTTTGCTTAGCTTAATTTAACTTTACAATTAGTTGTGGATCAAGTTATTTTACGTTTGTCCTTTCATGTTCACAGGAAAACCGCTAATCTTAATTTTCTGTAAAATTTTTTCGGTTACGAATTTTTCAGATGTTTTTTTACCATTTTCATTCAGAGACATTTTACAGACTTTCAGAGGAATTTCAGATAATTTTCAGAAAAATTCAGGGAAAATTCAGAGAAATTCACCTGGAATTCAGAGACTCTGAATTTTATTTGAAAAAATGTTAATTATTGTTGTTTTTGTTTTGTTTGTTTTTCAGATGTTATTAATTTTCAGATGAATTTCGGATACTTTTTACACGAACTTCAGATAAAATGTATATACCTGAAACCTGATATTTACAGATGTGAAAAACATGTGAATTTTCTCTGAAACTCATGTAAAAATCATCTGAAATTTATCTGAAAAGCCAGTAACATTCTTTTCAGATAAAATTCAGTCTCTGACTGAATTCTGGGTGAAATTCTTTAAATTTTTCTGAAATTTATCAGAAATTCCTCTGAAAGTCTATAAAATGTCTCTGAATGGAAAGGCTAAAAAACATGTGAAAAATTTGTATATAAGAGAAATTATTCTTCAGAAAATTCAGATTTCCTGGTTTTCCTGTGGTTTTTTTAATCTGGATCCTTTTTTAGGTATCTGAGCTCGAAAGTGAATGTCGCCAATACGCAGACACCTGCCGCAGTTTTGAGTCGAAACTGGCTAGTCAGGAGCGCAGGATAGCGACGCTACAAACTGATGTGAGTTTTAACGACGTATATATATATATATATATATATATATATATATATATATATATATATATATATATATATATGTATGTATGTATATATATACTAGTTGTTTGTATAATTTTTTATAAATAATTTTTAGTCGAAGATTAGACAGGTATATAGTGAGCCAAAATGTAAAAAAAATGTAAGCAAAAATCTGTTTGTGATTTTAAATATGTATATAGTGTCAAATCAAGATGCACCATGTCAGCAACGCATTCAGTGTTGAAACGTTTACCGTTTTTGTATCCACAATTACAGTCGACAAAGACAAAGTCAAGGGTTTTTTCAACCCGTGCTTCTTTTAGATTTTTATAATCAAGTGACATAGCTGGCATATTTGTAGTGGGAAGGGAGCGCCCCCTCATTTGGCCCGGTGCCCCCAATTTTTGTCTAAAAATATGTCGCATGCAGGCAAGAAAGGCGCTGAAAATCGGTTAATCAATTAATTACTTATGTTTTTTGAATGAAGTGGGTATTATAGATTTATTCTATTTTCCAACCGACTTCAAGAAAAATACGAAAACGAGGAAAAAACAGGCGATCACTTTCTGATAATTTTAATTTTTGTGCTCTGTGTTTGCCTATCTAGGTCAATTCTGAAAGGAAAAAGAACTTGGACGCGAAATGTCGAATGGAAATGTTATTGGAGACAGTTCGAGCGATGGAAGAAAAATGTGCCCTAGCCCACAGCCAGCAAAGCGAGCTGCACAGATGTCGAGCTAAATTGAAAGCTTTAAGAAGGTATATGTAATTGTATTATTTTGTCGATTGCATGAATGTGACAATTTTGCTGCATTCACGTTTCGCGTAATTTGCGAGAAGCCATGACTGCGCGCACTACCTTTGTTGGTGAAAAGTAATAAATGACGTAGTGGCTGTCGCCGTTTGATAAGTTTCATCGACTTTTTAGTTGTGGCGATGTCTCTGTGGTGTGGTTTTATGTCATTTTTTATTTTTTTTTACCGCCTTCACAGCTGCGGTGTCGCTCGGAAACGACTCGAGCTGTCCTCAGCCTGAGAAGGCCAAGAGGATTACCCGTGGCTTGCCAGCAGGCGTTGCTTTTTTAACATATTATGTGTATATGTGTATGTTCGCCTGGCTGTGGGGGGCCACCAAGTAATCCGAGGTTCACGCGGGAGGAGCAGGAGGCCTGGTTTTACTGGCGGTCCCGTGTCGCCTACCCCAGTCACAAGGTTCCGATGTCCCATTATACTAGGACAGGTTACGTTCCTATTGTTAGCCCCCTTTTTATGTTTCTGATTAGACTTGGGTGATTGTTGCATGAGTGTGAGCTTGGGCTATCTTGTGACTGGGGCTCTCCTCGCAAGCCTTTTGGCCTTGGCGCAAGCAACTGAACTCAGGGGAATCCCAAACGTTTTGTGTTTGTGTAGCATTCTTTTATATAATAAAGTATTTAAAACTTACTCGAAAATCACGACAGTGTCCTTCTTCTGTCGTAGTCTCAGTACTCACCGTTTGTACCGGATATCATTTTGGGTTGAACCGAATCAAGTTTGAGCTAAGCATAAACTCTCAGAATGTGTCAATTATTTTGTCAATAATATTACTTATACTAGTCTAGTATAAGTAATTCTTTAAAATGTTAGTGGCGGCCATCGGCTCATTGAAGGTCCTCTGTGGTTAATGAAAATTTCAGTTGAAAATGATTAATGAAGTTAGGACAGCGAATTAATAGAAGGGAAGTGAAGTTTAGCTAAGAATCTTTGCAGTGGATCAGTTTTTTTTACACACAAGAAAACTTTATATACTACATATTATGCAGATATGCAGAACTTACATACATTTTATCATGTAAACGTAAACGCGGAAGAGACCTTGGACATGTAAAAGACACTAATATCTAGAACTTACTTTCTAGGCATGTGAAAGCAGAAGTGACATTAAGTTTAAATTTTTGTGATTTATCTTAGTCTATGAGGACGGTAGAGTAAAAGAGTGTGAGACATATAAATTGTAAATTCATACACATTTAAAAGTACATTTCATCACATATACAAATAAATAAAACATAAGTGTGGTGATTTACACGTAAAATTAAAAACTCTTAGTTTATGTATGTATTATGGGTGTATGAAAAAGTCTTTTGAAATGTTAACAGTCAACAATATATATGTACAGCTTAGAAATACGATTAAAGTGCATGAAGCACAAGAAAACGAGTATAGGTTATAAAGAATTGAGGACCCCCAATTTAACAGGGAGACCCGCATATATGCTTGTGCTATTCGGCCAAGTATATATGCTTCTTGTAGGAACCGCCTTGCTCCCCTCATTTTTTATTTGAATGTAGTATAACGAGGCTATAGTAATACGAATTATAGAAAAACCACTTTTTCTTGTAAAATTAGTGTTGCATCATGACTTTGCTTCCCCCCATTTTGGTCTATCAAAAGTCCAAAGGGTTAAGCCCCGCCCCCCATCCTATTTTGCCTAAAAATATGCGAGATGGGCGCTCCTTGACTGGTCTGGCTTGTTTAGTTTGGAAGCTCTATTAGACGGCGCAGTAGCCAAAGAAGATATGGATATGAATTTGGACAAAGAGAATTTAATGAAAATGCTGGCTCTGCTTAAAAGGTACGTGAAATTTTTATCCTGTTCTGTGTTTTGTTTGTATTTTTTATGCAGTTTAGACATTTTTGCGATTTTTGCTTTCTTACTGCATGACACAATTATGTCAATTTAGTCGGCAGCGTACAGTACTGTTGAACCATGACTGTTTACCGTAAAGTTCCGTGCTATCAGGTCCAAGTCGACCTAAGACCGAAAGTGCAAGTTTTCTAAACTGTAACTATTAATAAAAAAAACCGAAGCCGAACCGATTATGGCAATTTCACTGGTCTCAGTTTTGTACAACGACAGACAGACATTAATAGTATTTGCGGATATAAAACCCTTTCTTTGGGATATGCTGGCCAACCCTGAAACAGCCCACGGGTTTCTAAAGCGGGCCGGCCGCCTGTAAAGCTGACGGAAATATAATTAAACACACCGAACTGCTGAAAAAGAAGGAGAAGAGACTGGAATGATTGAATTAAATCATCCTATTGTCTGGTTTATGACCTTTGTGAGTTTTGTTTTAGCAAATACAATGAATTATCTCAGGACCGCAGATGCAAATCGGAAAAAGTGCAGCAGCTAGAACAACAGCTTGAACGACTGAAGGTTGAAAATTCTGGTCTCGTGGAAGATGTACGTTTTCGAACTAATTTGTTCATTGATGTGAACTTGTTTAATAACTTAGAGCAAACGTTATTGCCTCGTTTTGCCTCGTTTTAAGAAGTACACACAACTGATCGAAATTTGTACAAATATGTGGTATAATGAACGAATTTACTGAAAAGTGAAAATAGACTATTTTGTAAATTTGTTAGTTTATTCAAAAAATCAACTATTAAAAATAAAATAAATCTATTAATGTTGCATTCAAAAAAAGTTAAACATTGTAGTATTAGGCTATTGTGACAGTTTCGATCTCAAGATCTGTTTTAGCGCAGGAAGATGCGAGAAGAAATGAAGGTTTGGCAAAGTTTGGTCAAAGCTACCCCAGGAGATCCCCGAGTAAAAAGCATTCTCAAAGACAGGTACGCTGGGACGAGCATTTTTAAGACTTTTTATACTAATTTGTTTGGATATTTTTAACTAGATTTTGTAATCGATATTATTATTGGTTGTTGGCTGCTCCTCTGTTTTTGCATTTTGGACATTTTGGTGATTGTTGTCTATCCTGTCACAACATTATCACAACATTATTGCATTATGTTGTCAAAAAAGAGAAGGGGGACTCTTACTGAAAGAAAGACATCATGAGAATCGGATTGACCAGGGGGGATTCGAACCAGCTATCTTTGGGTCTGCAGACCAGCTCTCTACCACTTGAGCTACTGTGCTCACACGCTGAGCTGTTGTTAGTCCCTTTAACTACTATAAGAGCCTGACTTACTTCACAGTGTCGTAATTTTGAGCAGTTTTTTTGTTTCAGCCCAGCGCTAACGCCAGCGCTCACCGATCCGGGACCGAGCACCGATTCAGCGAATTTATTTGCCAGTCCAGTGCTGCGCGTCAGTGGGACCAATAGACGACAGAATAGTGGCGATTTGTCCAAAACTGCAAATCCGGACGTTTCTCCGTCAAAACGGTTTTGCCCAGTGGAAAAATTGGAACAGAATCCGGCCAGGCAGTGCCTAAATTTATCCGATTCGAACCCAATGGACGATAGTATCGGTCTGCTGAATTTGCCACACCCTGCCAGAACCACTCTGAAAGCGGACACGGGTCGATCTAGGAACGCGGCAAAAGCCCCATTTAGTTCGGATATGGGCAGATGCGCTATGGATCCTGAGAAGTTTTTTTCAATCCGCACCGAAAGAAGTCGTATTTTACCTTTGCAAAAACGTACACATACTAACATTCCTTTGGACTGTCCTGTAAAAGTGAAACGTCGCAAATGATATAGCTGTTGGTTTGTGAAGTTATTTAATATATTGTTTTTGTGATGATGGTCTTGCGTCTAGCTCTTGTGAATGAGCAATAAATCGTATCATAGAGACAGGAAACCTCAACGGTTTTGTGTTCATTTTGATCTTTTAAACCTAAAACAACTGCTAAACCTGATCCTAAATCTAATATGAGCCAGCCTAATTCAGTTCCCTAATAGCCTGGACTATCTTCGCAACATGCTCGTTAGCAAGACTAGCCACTGTTAATAATGTTGCATAACTGTGGTATAGACTGTAATGGCTCATATTTAACGACTGGTAAATAGGTTTCTGAAACAATTAGCAAAATTTCGCACGATTTATGGAAAGTATTCTAGTGATAATAACAATTTGTTTGGATGAGTTATTCATGTTCGTTAAAAGCGGGCTACCATAATCTTGAATTTTTCAGTGTCTACTTAATACATTAAAGAATGCTGAGCAAACGTGGTGTATTTATTGTTTGTATATTATTGTAACTTGTGTTTTGTTTCGCTGTTTAAATTTATGCTAATTAGTTTTCTTTGGGTGTCGCTTCAAGTGCTACAATGTGTATCAACCATATTGTACCTCTTCCTTGTATATATATAGTTTTATTTTCGATTTAAAAATTTTTTAATAGAATCGTTTTGAGAATATGATATTGCCTTTCTCATGTGACGCATTTTTTGACTACACTTGCGAATAATTGTGACTGCAGGTCGGCCGCTAAAGCCACGTTGGTCTTCGGTAGCCAGATTGCTTGTCTATAAGGGGGCAATTCCAGTAAGCTGCTGTGAATTTGTTATGAAAGCGTGACTTTTTTGCATTCGAAGCCGCGGCCAGCTACGCAGAGCTGATTGCTGCTTGCAGCGCATCCCTATCGTTCAGTACTATACGTTTTGTGTGATTACGCTACTTCGTATTCAGTGATTTTGATTTGTTAAGTAAAATTTTACCCTGTTCGAATTTTTGATGAAGGTGGACAGACTGCAGAGGCTGGCAGGGATTCTCAAAATGACAAAGTTATGTTGCGGTGGACTGCACAAAATCGGTTTCGCAGAGGATTAGCGTAAACCAATTTAGATTCGGCTTGAATTAAGTTGTTTCAAAGGCACCGCAGTACCGCGCAAGCTTAGTGTAGTTGATACTTACGACTTGTGTAACGGGATTACACGCTGTTTAGTAATTAGCTATTATTTACTATAGCGTACAGTCCGGTTCATACTTGTCCTCAAGGACTCAGTGTCCTCAAAATTTGTCTTTGTCCTTATGAAGGATTGATTCATACTTTCGCAGTGTCCTTATGTTTTTCCCTGTACCTAAGCTGCGATTGATTCATACTAGTTAGAGTTCTGCCACTACCAAATTTTCCGGGCCGAGTCACGCGCTTCCGGGCCGGCCCGGCCCGCGGCCCGCTACATAGTGTTTGTGACCGGCCGGCCGGTCGGTAAAAGCCGGCCGGAGCGGCCGAATTTTTTGGATAAAACCAATTGATCCAAGTCCAGAGTGTCATTTTGGCATAAACTTAGCCTGCCGGTTTGTTATGCCGGCTTAATTTTGTCAGTCAGTTGAATCTGGCTGGCCGGCCGGTGTTTTTAACCGGCCGGCCGCCGGCCGATTTTGACCGGCCGACCGCCGGCCGATTTTGACCGGCCGGCCGCCGGCCGATTTTGACCGGCCGGCCGGCTGACTTTACCCTGCCGGCCGGCCGAAAATTCCGGCCGGTCACAAACACTACCGCTACATGCCCGCCGGGCCGTTGCGGGCCGATGGACCCGGGGCCCGCGGGCCGGCACGGAGCAGGCCCAGGGCCCGCGACTTAGCCCGGCACAGACTTCATCAAGTGAGAAAATGCATTGTTTGTGCGTCTGTGTGTAGTGTAAGTGCTTGCGCACTTGTAAAAATCAATATATATGCAATGCAGGCATAGTTCATACGCTGCCGAAGCTCGAGACGACTCTGGGCTTGCGGACTGCTACGGCCCGGCGGGCCGGGCACGGCCCGGAATTTTACTGGCCGGGTCCATTCTTAAAACATCTCGCCGGGCCGGGTCCGGACTGGCCCGCGGCCCTGGGCCCGCTACAGGCCCGGGCAGAACTCATTTACTAGTCCCTCTCTATGCAGCGTAGTCCCTGTCCTTAAGCAGCCATGCCCATAAGGACTGTCCCTATGTCCCTAAGCAAAGTTGAAATCAGCTCTACTTTGTCCCTGTCCCCAAGCAAGTCGGCCAATCAAAATAGGACCGATATTACATATGACACCAAGAACAGCCAGTTACGAACTAACTGGCTACTTACTAAAGAAAGAAAGAACTAGGTCGGTCCTACTAGGTGTCGGTTTGTGTTGCGTCAATGTCTGTTTTTACCGTCACTAGGTGGCGGCAAGCAGCTCATTATGCAAATGAGCTCAGTATGCAAATGAGCTCGCAGTCTAAACAGCGATGCTGGCTAGGCCAGTCACTTCACAAGTTTGCTAAACCAGCGTACAGTCGCTTCTTAACGCGCTCCTGTATCTCCAGAATATCATAGCACCCACGCGACTTCACTGTTGGTCTTTCTGTCAATATGGAACTATAACTCCCATTGCCGCTTGCTGATCTGCCGGACTTTTCAATAAAAGATAAGTTGCTTTGCATCATGAGCATGTAAAATAATAAAAACGCTCAAGTGGCTTATATCAGGTTGCTCTGTTCATTGGTTATTTTATCAGACGCTCTACATTCCCTGGCCTAGGTAAAAATGAATATTTAATATGAAGACCTATAGCCTTTTCCAAACCACTTTTTCAAAAAAGGAAAAATTTTAACAAGTTCAAAACCAACCCTACCACCCGCAAAGCGCAAAGTCACTCTGAGATTTAATAATTGTGGTTCTTCAACCCGAGTGACGCGAAAACCAATCTCTGACTATTTGTTTTTACTGGTTTAAATGTTGTTTACAGGATGGCAGTGGGAGCAGTCTCACGGGCGGAAGTGAACGAGATGGTGCAAAACATCGCCCAGGCCCAATCCATGGACAAGGGACACGCCAAGGGATCGGGGGAATTGCGGAAACCACCGGGCAAGTCGAAACGACCACCACCAGAATCCGAGTCCAGCAGTGATACGTCCAGCGACGAGTCCAGCGTAGGGTTGTTCCAGTTAACTGATAACTGATTACTTTTTTTATTTTAGTAATCAGTTTAAGTTAACTGATAACTTAACTGATTACATTTTGCGTAGCAGTTAAACTTTTTACTTTAACTGATTTAGTGACAAAGGCAGTTAACTTAACTGTAACTTAACTGAAGTTATCGCCAAAAACTGATTTAAGGGGGTAGTGTCGCGAAAGCAGTTTTGCTCATAGGCTGTGAAAATAGAACTTTTTGTTTTGAAGTAGTACATTCAATGAGAAGCTAGTCCAACGCTGTATGGTATCAAATAATTACTGCCAGACATTACACTATCAATATTGACAAACATCTTGGACCAATTGTCATTAGTAAGCCAGACATCACACAATAGGGACATAAAAATTCGAAAAATCAAGCCAGATATCAGATTGGCCAGCTTGTGAAGTACACATAATGTGTGGACGCACAATTTTTTGCGACAAATAAGAAAAAAGAAAATTGAAGGTCGTTTTTCTTTTAATTTGAAAATAAGCGTCTAGATTTTTTACAATTTATCATTATTGCTGTTACTATTTTACAGTTTAAGTACACCTTCACAGTTCAAACTAGTATTACCCCACAGCCGCTACAGTAATCTGCACTATATATTGTGTGCATAAACTACAACATATGTGCTATTAGTCTGTGTAAAAAAACTAAACAGAAAAATTGATAAATGTAACTGAAGAATGGAATGTGAATAGGTTATTTTTCGCCATTTTTCCGACTTTGAGACACTATTGCAAACTATGTGCTGCACCAATTTTGCTGAAACTTGGCAAAATAATTTGCCTTTAGGTAAATTTTTAAAATATAGAAAGAACATTTTCTGACATTTTACTGAACAAGTTTTACAGTCGCGCAAAATCGACTGCTTTCGCGACACTACCCCCTTAAATCAGTTAACTGAAAATATTTTCAGTTAACACGCTTAACTGAAAATATAATTTCAGTTATGCGCATAACTGAAAATGATTTTCAGTTATGTTATGGAAAGTTCCATTTTTATGCAAAATAGGCATGTTCCTTGTGTTGGGAGACGTTCACAAAATTATTTATATACATAGGTTATAGCACGATGCAGTGCACTCAGCAATTCATGCGCAAACTTAGTGAAGCGCCGCGTACATGAACGAGTGCGCGTTGCACACAAGTTTATGCACATTTGTTTCACGCGCCAGGGCGAATAGTTGCTGACTGCACATTACAAAGTATACCCCTCATTTCAGGACCCTGTACTCAGCTGAGGGGGGCGTAGGGAAACGCCCTTCTTAGTGTGTTGAACTCAGGCTTAGGCTTGAGGTACCTACCTACATGACAACTTCTTAGACCTCACCATTAAATACTCAAGCCTTTATTAACGAATGTCAAGGATAAACGTCTGCAATTTTGCCATCTAAACTGACATATAGCTTAGAAATCGGTCAAAATATAGCTTGAATTTTTTACTGCTTGAGTAGCACAAAAAACACGACAAATTCAAAAAATAAGTCGGTACAGTAAAAAATCGTAAATCCCCGCGGGGCAAAACCTCTGCCCCGCCCCGCCCCGCCCCGCGGGCCAACCCGCCCCGTGTCCAACATGTTTAAATTAAAATCATGAAAGAAGTAAAACTAATTTAAGTTTTTGTTAATGCACAGTCACTGATGTAGCCGGTAGCCACGTGCGTGTAATACAAACATTTATCATTTGGAAAAGTAGTCTAGTGGACTTGCAAGTTATTTGTAAAGTGGCAAGTTATGTTAGTTAATAAAAACGTGCAATTTTAACGCATCCTCAAAATTCTGAACATTTCCAAAATTTGGCACCCTAACTGATTAATTTCAGTTAAAGTATCAGTTAAAGTTATCATTTAACTGTAACTTTAACTGATTTAATTTTTGGCCAATAACTTAACTGTAACTTTAACTGATTTAATTTTTGGCAAATAACTTAACTGTAACTTTAACTGATTTAAAATCTCA
Source organism: Trissonchulus sp. WLG1_4 (assembly GCA_030248245.1). Lineage (NCBI taxonomy): Eukaryota > Metazoa > Nematoda > Enoplea > Enoplida > Ironidae > Trissonchulus > Trissonchulus sp. WLG1_4. The sequence continues at coordinate 9,592 of JASANF010010370.1, read as the reverse complement.
TAACTTAAACAACCCAGCGACAGTTCCCAATCCACCGCATCCAGCGCCATCCAGTCCTCTTGCAGTTCTAACGCCCGCAAAGGGAAGCGTAAACGGCCCCGCAAGCGTGCGCAGAAGAAAAAGGCAGCGAAAAAGGCAAGGAGGCTGCCAAAATCCGGTGATATCAAGTTCACCCAGCCAGGGACCCAGATTCAATACGAAACCAACGAGCTGATCCTGAAACACATCGAGAAGGCAACCCGCACCAAGAAAAAAAAGTGGCTCAGAAAAGCGTCCAACGGCATTAAAAAACGACAGCGCACAATTCTTAATGGAAATGCCTATGGTTGGAATGTCGTCCGAGCCATGAACCAAGGAAGCGTCATCCGAGCCCTCTCCCCCGACATGGCCAAGGACTTGCAAACAGCCTTCAAGGTTGTGGGGAAGACCGGTCAGATCACGCCTGGTCCCAATAAAATGAACCAGCCCTTTCCAGCTGGGGGAGCAACGAGCGCCAACGCCTTGTTCCTCCAAAATGCTCGCAGGCCGCAGACTCAGCCCTCCAAGCCCAAATGCTACTCCTGTGGAGCACTCGGTCACTTCCAAACCTCATGCCCTTTCAAACCCCAGGGCAGCGGAACCCAACCGTCCACATCAGGGGAAGGTCGGAACCAGCAAGGACGGTGAACAACAACCCACTTTAGAAGCCAGCGGACTAAAAGGTGAAAAAGCTTTGATTTGTTACAGATGCACGCGGTAAATGAGGCAAGAGCAGTCTTTTGTGGGAACTTGCGAAAAAACAAAAAAATTTGGGAAACAGTTTTAAAACCTCATCCTATAATCCTAAAAACTGTTCAGTCGGGTCACCCAATTCCTTTAATATCTATTCCAACACCATATTTTTTCTACAATAACCGTTGTGCACTGCAACAGTCAAGCTTTGTTGCATGTGAAATTGAAATGTTGCTTAGACAAGGTGTAATAACCGAAAGTCCCACCCCATCGTTGTTTACGAACCCACTCAGTGTGAGCTGCAGTTCAGGCAAACTAAGGCTGATTTTAGACTGTTCTTATATCAATCAGTATCAGGTTTGGCGCGATAGCGCCAAACCTATAATAGGATAAAATCAGCTGAATGCGAGTTTTTAGCGTAGAAATCGACAAATAACTCCAATTAACGTTCACGCTACAGTTTCTTACTTAGTACGCAGGTAGTATTTGTAAAAACACATAACTATTGCAAAAATTAAGTTTATTGGTTGAGTATGAACACAATTATAACTCTTGAAAACTTTCAAAAACCTCCGCGTCTCTTTTATTTTTTTTCAGCCAACTTTTCTCAGCATCTAGCGAGCCATTTTTCGTAGTCTAGGGCTCCACCGACGTGGTTTGTCATGCCATAACTTTTCTCCTATTTTTGTGTTGAACGGCTGTGGGTTCGGTGAGAAAACTGGCAAAAACCTCTTCTTAACTCATCTTGTGAAAATGGTCAAGTTGACCAACTTCTCAGTATAGTTGTTAGAAGCAATAAAACTTATGTGTATATTATGTGCAACAACTTGCAAGTCAGATTTATTTGTTTAGTTGTGAAATCGCGTGTTATTTTTAATTTTTGGGTTGCCGACCCCCCGCGAAGCAGGGGTGCAACCCATTGTATTCATATTCCTGTTGTTGTTGTTGTTGATGATGATGTTTTTTTTTTCCTGTTAGCAAAAGTTTGTTACTCGTTTTTCTCTGAAGTTACTGGGGGGATTGGTCCCAAACTTTGGTGGGGGGACCCCCCCTATGAGTAGCTGTGCCCCCCACCTTGGTGACCCCCTGACCTCACGGGGGGCCGGGTCACGTGACCCCCGGAAACGATGGAACACAAGGGGGGACCCTTGTGAACTTGAAAAATTTTTTTTCAAGGATTTGGACAAAAAACTGTCTCTAGGGCTAGTTTTGGCCCCTGAACACGAATCTGGGGTTATTTTTTACCTAGGACCCCCCTGGACCCCCCTATGACCCCCTTAGGGTACCCCCCTTAGGGGGTCCTCGGGGTCAAATTTTCGAATTTGAGGTTTTGGTGTTTTTAGGCGTAGTTTGGGCCCCTGAACACGAATCTGGGGTTATTTTTTACCTAGGACCCCCCTGGACCCCCCTATGACCCCCTTAGGGTACCCCCCCTTAGGGGGTCCTCGGGGGTCAAATTTTTGAATTTGAGATTTTGGTGTTTTTAGGCGTAGTTTGGGACCCTGAACACGAATCTGGGGTTATTTTTCACCCAGGACGCCCCTGGACCACCCTATGAGCCCCCCAGGGTACCCCCCCTAAGGGGCCGTCAGGGGTCAAATTTTCGAAATTGAGATTTTGATGTTTTTAGGGGTAATTTGAGCCCCGGAACACGAATTCGAAGTTTATTTTTGCCTAGGACCTCCCTGAACGCCGCTACGGCCCGCTCAGGGAACCCCCTCCCTAGGGGGCCCTCAGGGGTCAAATTTTTGAAATTGAGATTTTTGTGTTTTTAGGGGTAATTTGAGCCCCTGAACACAAATTGAAGGTTTATTTTTGCCTAGGATCTTGCTGGATCCTTGTACGGGGCCCTCAGTATAACCACCCTAGGGGCCCTCAGGGGTCAAATTTTTGAAATTGAGATTTTTGTGTTTTTAGGGGTAATTTGAGCCCCTGAACACAAATTCAAGGTTTATTTTTGCCTAGGATCTTGCTGGATTTAGGGTACCCCCCTAGGGGGTCCTCGGGGGTCAAATTTTTGAATTTGAGATTTTGGTGTTTTTAGGCGTAGTTTGGGACCCTGAACACGAATCTGGGGTTATTTTTCACCCAGGACCCCCCTGGACCACCCTATGAGCCCCCCAGGGTACCCCCCCTAAGGGGCCGTCAGGGGTCAAATTTTCGAAATTGAGATTTTGATGTTTTTAGGGGTAATTTGAGCCCCGGAACACGAATTCAAAGTTTATTTTTGCCTAGGACCTCCCTGAACGCCGCTACGGCCCGCTCAGGGAACCCCCCCCCCCCTAGGGGGCCCTCAGGGGTCAAATTTTTGAAATTGAGATTTTTGTGTTTTTAGGGGTAATTTGAGCCCCTGAACACGAATCTGGGGTTATTTTTTACCTAGGACCCCCCTGGACCCCCCTATGAGCCCCTTAGGGTACCCCCCCTAGGGGGTCCTCGGGGGTCAAATTTTCGAAATTGAGATTTTGGTGTTTTTAGGAGTAATTTGGGCCCCTGAACACGAATCTGGGGTTATTTTTTACCTAGGACCCCCCTGGACCCCCCTATGACCCCCTTAGGGTACCCCCCTAGGGGGTCCTCGGGGGTCAAATTTTCGAATGTGAGATTTTGGTGTTTTTAGGGGTAATTTGGGCCCCTGAACACGAATCTGGGGTTATTTTTTGACCAGGACCCCCTGGACCCCCCTATGACCCCCTTAGGGTACCCCCCCCCCTACGGGGTCCTCGGGGGTCAAATTTTCGAATGTGAGATTTTGGTGTTTTTAGGGGTAATTTGGGCCCCTGAACACGAATCTGGGGTTATTTTTTGCCCAGGACCCCCCTCGACCCCCCTATGACCCCCTTAGGGTACCCCCCCCCTAGGGGGTCCTCTGGGGTCAAATTTTCGAATTTGAGATTTTGGTGTTTTTAGGGGTAATTTGGAGCCCTGAACACGAATCTGGAGTGGTACCCCTCCTCCCTAGGTGGCCCTCAGGGGTCAAATTTTAGAAACTGAGATTTTTATGTTTTTAAGGGTAATTTGAGCCCCTGAACACGAATCCAAGGTTCGTTTTTGCCTAGGATCTTCCTGGACCCCCTAGGACCCACTCAGGGTACCTCCCTTCTAAGGGTTCAAATTTTCGAAATTGAAATTTTGGGGTTTTTGTGGGTAATTTGGGTCCCTGAACATAAATATCAGGTTTTTTACCGGAAATTGACGATCTTTTGCCTATAATGGACGGTCCTCTGCCTAGAATAGAGGGTCCTCTGCCTAGAATAGAGGGACTTCCGCCTAGAATAGAGGGTCTTCCGCCTAGACTAGAGGGTCTTTGACCGAGAATGGATGATTTTCTGACTAGAACACTAGGTTCTCTGCCTTGAGAGGGTTTTCTGCTTAAAATAGAGGGTTCTCTACCTAGAATAGAGGGTCCTTTGCTTAGAATAGAGGGTCATCTACCTAGAATAGAGGGTCCACTGCTTAGAATAGAGGGTCCTCTGCCTAGAATAGAGGGTCCTCTGCCTAGAATAAAGGGTCCCTTACCGGTCGGCAACCCGTTGTGGCCTACTGGCGATTTTTTAAATTTGATATTATGGTGAACATAATTTGAAATACTAGGTTTGTTGCTTCATAAACTTTCAAGTTTAAATGTCTTCATATATAGGTGTATATACTTAGTGGCAGTCACATGACGTACAATTTACATACATACGTTATTACTATCGTAATTTTTGATTTTTTTCCTCATTTTTTGCATTGAAAAGCTATATTTTTAAATACTAGTGAAACTATAACAGCCTCAAAATTTATAAATCCCTATAAGAATCTAACCAGCACAGTCCTGGTAGTCGAATGGTTAAACTTTTTCATGTCCGCTCACCAAACATGTGTCGACTCGACACAAGTCAGTAACCTGATTTACAGACGAAAAACAGTTATTTGAGCAAAATGAATTTTTTAATTTTACTTTTAGTTTTTAAAGTTTAACTTTTAATTTATATTTAAATATATTTAATATATTTAAATATTATATTATAATTTTTAAATTTAATATATATTTAAAAAATGATATTACAATTTTTAAAGTTAATTTTTTTGCGCATTGATTGAATTTTACCAATATAGTCAATCACAGTCAGATATTTGTTTTAGTTTAATAAATTTTGATATTTCCCAAATTTTTGTTAATTTTTTTACCGTAACGGCGGAAATTTCAAAGCAACTACATTAACAGAAGCAAGCCAGCAAGGTTGAATTGGAAACTAAACATAGTCAGTCGATTAAGGGTCTAGGACGTACCGTTTTTGAGTTATACCGAAGCGCTCAAAGTTGAAAATTTGTAAAAACCTCACCCTAGAGTAGCAACACAGCAACTGTGCGCCTGCCATAGTTGAATGCTAGAAATAAACTACATTATCCTCTGTATCTGATGCACAAAATCCTGGACTGCTAGAGTTGCATTCGAGTTTCATAATACGGCCTTAAAAAATGCTACATTTGCGATGAAAAAAATTTAAATTTGCCATTGCTTAATTAAACATAGGCTTCGCTGTGTGGCAGTAGGACTAACAAGCCCAATCCGCGGCAAAATCTTCAGTAAGTATAAAGCATACACTTTTAAGTACATTGGCCAGAGGCCATCGTAAACCTGTTGGGTCAGTTAGTTACCTGATTCAGTTTTTATAAAAAGCGTATATTTTTGCAGCCACCAAAAATTACTCTGCAGCCATTTTTACTAAAAATTTTCATTTTCAACTTGGTCTATTTTTGCGTCACTTTTCAAGCAGGGAACACTGTCAAACACTCGAATAGAAGTAAAAGTTTTACTTGGTGTAAAAGCATAAATTTTCAGGAATCTGAGTGGTTGAGTGGTTAGTGTGCTAGGTTTCTAACCATGAGGCCACTGCTTTGATTCCTAGTGCATCATTCTTTTTTATGACTTTTGCATTTTCGCCTACCGCTGAGAATGTAAGAAGACAAGGGAAAATACAAGGCAATTGGTAGTGACATATGCAAATACACGGTAGAAAACGTGTAAAACACACCCCGCACATAAACACTTTAACTCTAGCAGTGTGTTAACATACCAAAATCAAAATTAAAGACCTGTTGGGCTGTGGCCCAACAGGAAAAATTGATGGCCCAATTGGAAGACCTACAATTCTCTCAGAAAAAGTTAAAAGATCATGTCACTAGAATAAACTAGTCAAGTTGCATAGCCCCAGATGTGGTAGTTCATCATGTGGTATCTACCATGATCCTCTGGGCATGAAATGGTTATAAAACAATTGAATTACTAAATTTTCTAGTCCGTAAGCTCAAAAATGAGCAATTTGAAGCTAGTATTCCTAAAAAATTCAACTAAACTGAAATCGGTTTCAGATTTGCAATTCATCATTCCCTGATTATGGCATACTCTTTGTAGAATGTAACAAGCTCTTCTGCTGAGTGAGAAGTGGTTACTTTGTGAGTTTAGAGTGTCAATATTCCACAGGAAATATAAAACGCGGCCATTATTTTCGGCAAAAAGATTTGCAAGTTCTACGCGCTGCTCACATTTACTGCTGAGTAGATCAGACTCTATTTTTAGACAAAACTGCTGAACTACTCAGAAACACGTTTCAAACTAAATATTAAAATATAAAATTTCAAAACTTATATTTATAAAAAACGTTAGGTCTCACCGAGATTCGAACTCGGATAACTAGACTCGGAGTCCAGAGTGCTAACCGTTGCACTATGAGAGCCTATTACCCAGAATGATAATTAATGTACTCAACTTTTTTATGTGCAACACAGCTATCTTCACAATTTCACATGCATAATCTATGTAAGATTTGAATGGTGACAATTGAATTAATGCGATTTGATAAAACGTTCAAGTAACATCAAATAGAGTCATTTTGCTGATACAGTTGCTCAGCTATATTAGCTCCATGACAAATTTTTGTTGTTTATAAATTCGGGCTTCTCAGCGACCGGTTGGCTCAGTTGGTTGAGCTATGGATTCAGAATCCGAATGTGAGTGGTTCGATCCCACTCCGGCGCTTTCAGTTTTGCCGTCCGATGCAAGAATTGTGTCATGGCTGAAAAGCCAACTCTCAAGTTACGTAAATGCATAGGTACTAGAGAGAAGACGGGAGGTACCTGCCTTTCTAGTGTTAATAGTTAACACTAGAAAACTGACCTACCCGAAATAACGTAGGAGAAGGAGAATCTGAATATAGTATATACGCGGCCCCTGAGGGGGCCGCGTAAAAAACAAGAGCACTCGGGGGGCTGCACCTTGAGCTGCGCCTGAGGGAAGGCTGTACTTTGAGCCGCGGGTTGAGGTTGGCTGCAACTTGAGCTACGGCCGTGTGGGGGGGGGACCGCACCTTGACCTGCGGTTGGGGGGGGGGGCTGCACCTTGAGCTACGCCGTAAGGAAGGTGCACTTTGAGCTGCGGCCGGGGGGCGGGGTTCGCCTTGAGCTGCGGCCGGGGGGGGGGCTGCTTACAGGGGTGGACGCGGGTCGTGGGTACGGGTACCCGCGGGTTGGGTTGGGTTGGGTTGGGTTGGAAAATTTGAGCCGTGGGTCAACGCGCGGGTACCCACTTCAGGCTGCGCGGGTCGTTAAATTTTTTTGACTCGCGAATTCTGAAAAAGTTGCCACGTCGGACTCTTATTTTACAGAGTTTTTGGTACTACTTAATAGTGCCGTAATGCGTTCAAAGTGGCAATGTGTCATCTGAACAATTTATACTGTACACTGTGCAAATTATACATGGCATCAGCTAATAAGAATTATCATCCGACCCCCGCCGAGTCGCGACCCCCCTTCTGGTCGAACTTGAAGAAAGTGTCAGCAAGGGTCCCTGATAATGGCTACGTCCCTGATAATCAGGTAGGTTACATATAGAATGGTGGGTCAAAGTGGGTCGCGGGTCGGGTTTTACGGTGCGGGTTGGGTCGCGGGTTACCCACGAGTGTCGAACCGCAGGCTGGGTTGGGTCGCGGGTCGAAAATCCGCGTCTACCCGGGCCGCAGCCGGGGGGGCTGCACCTTGAGCTGCAATCTTAAAAAACATTCAATAGGACTAAAAGTTTTAGATATTAAGCTTAAAATGCGTTTTCAAAACAACCAACAAAAAACAAAACGGACTTAACTTTTAGTGCTGCTTTTTAGTAGGACTAAACGGATTTATAACTATGCACGCTAATGACAAGCGTGCATGTTAAATCCGTAGGTATAGTCCAGTCAGTGGCGTACCCAGAAAAAACTTTCGGGGAGAAATGACTTTTTGATCTTTTGTAATGGGTTAAAATGCACTTTTTAGCAATTTTAACATTCATAATACGCCTTACAAACGCAAGATTACTAAACCACAAGGTTGCAGGTGTCTGGTGGTGGCAGCCCCCAGAAAAAAAAATTGGGAAAAATTTTCGATTTTTAGGCCAAATTTAGTCGGCCAAATTGGAGACGTATCAGAAAAATTTTCCGGCCGGATCATAAGAACCAAAGGATACAAGGTTGCAGGGGCGGCAGCCCCCTGTAAAAAATTGGCGATTTTTCCAATTTTTAGACCGATTTTGGTCAACTGGAGATGTATCAGAAATTTTTTCCGACAAAATTTAAAACAAAACATGGGAGCGTCATATCAGACATATTCGTCAAGTAGATGTACCTAGCATAATATACTCGTGGAGACATGCACATTGCACATACAGCATATACATGCATAGGCAATAATAACAAGGAATAGTAACTTACAGAGTTGCAGGGGTCTGGGGACGGCAGACCCTAGAAAAAAATGGGAAAATTATTGTTTTTAGGCCAAATTTAGTCAATTGGAGATGTATCAGAAATTTTTTCCGGCCGGACCATAAAAACCAAAAGGGGGACCCTATTGTGTAAAAAATCACTGTGGAAAAATTTCGGGGGGGCGGTGGAGGGAATTCCTCCCATTCCCCCCCCCCTTGGGTACGCCCTTGAGTCCAGTCACAGTGACAGTTGTGGAATGGGGTGAGACTAAAATTAAGCCGCTGACTAATTTTAACATGTTTAGTCCGTTTAACCCGATTTGCCTACTCCTAAATCTCGGACTAAAATAAGTCCAGTCTGTTTAATCCGGTAAAGAAATTTTCCCTTGCTGAGTAAAATGTGTCTCCGTGTGGCTTTGTAGCCACCAATCTCTCTAAGCGAAAGCTGTATCCCGGAGTCACACATTTTTGGCTTCAGTTCAGAGTTGAGATCAACCGTTTACTCAAGAAGCCAGTCTGACCGTGTTGACTGTTTTTTACGCCTTCCACAGATAATTCTTATCATAGCAAAAAATTGTACGGACTGTGCAATTTGACCTACTTTTAATTTCTGAAGCCGAAAAAGTATGAAAACTAGATAAGAAAAATGCCCTGCGGGACGCTGGTAGCATAATAGGCCAATTTGCAATATTCATTTATATCATCCATTGTATAAGAACCGAAACTGAAGCTGAAAAATGACCTGTTAAAAGTCTGCGAACTAGAGCATTTTGACTGAGCAATAGGCCGACTGCTGCGCCCTATTATTGCGGGCAAATTCGGTTAGTTATATTAGGTCTGTCTTGCTCAACAGGAGCCATCAATCAATCGACAGAAGTAGGTATGGTCCTCCTGTCCAGAGTGAATTAATGTGTATTGCCTAGAGTACGCATTAGGGAAAACTATGACACTTCCTTATTCTAGCTAATCGGACGGAACAATGCTCCGGCCGAAATACTGTTTTACGCCTTGATTTCAGGAGGTGAGGAATTTAATTTTTTTCGCCTTGATTTTTCCCCCCTAATTGCATCCCCCCTCAAATCAGAGATGTGTCTTGATTTGAGAGGGGTACCCTCGTTTCAGTATTTGACCAGCACAAAATCGGTGGTGTCTTTGATTCAGGGG
>JASANF010010368.1:0-12862 GCA_030248245.1 Trissonchulus sp. WLG1_4 | reverse complement strand
ATATATTATAGTTTGCATATAGTCCTTTTAAATTGATTTGTTTTTTCACATTGAAAGTTTATCAAAAAGAGGAAGGCGTGGTGTCTTTTAAGTCATTTTTTCACAGATGAGGCGTATTGTGCTGCGAATGGCAGCTGCCGCCAGCTTTCTCCAATTTCAGCATTTGCCATCATTTAATCAAAAACCAACTTTGTTATCAACCAGAATGACAAAATGTTGGCTACATTTTAATACAATCTCTGATCATTATGAACAAACTGCACGTATCACATGTCTATTTAGTGCATTTCAATTTGCTTAGACTATTAAGGCCAGTTCCATAATTGTCGGTAAGCGTGTCCGTTTGTTCGTAAAGGCCTGTTCACACGAGGGCGCATGAGCGGGAGCATTGCAGGGCGTACGCCATGGCGCATGAGCGGGCGCATGCGAGGGCGCATGAGCGGGCGCATGAGCGGGCGCACGAGCGGGCGCATGAGCCGGCGCATTCTATTTTCACACTGCCTGCTGCACTATTTCACACAATGCAGTATGCGAGTGTGCGTGTGCGCCAGCTCATGCGCCCTCTCGTGCGCCCGCTCATGCGCCAGCTCATGCGCCGTGGCGTGCGCCATGGCGTACGCCATGCAATGCGCCATGGCGTACGCCATGGAGCATAATGCGCCCTCGTGTGAATAGGCCTTAAGCGAAAAGTTTGATCAGCTGTTACAGAACAATTATGTTAGTAGCAGTGAACAGCCTAATCTAAAGTCTTACTAGGAATTGCTGGACCTCGAGGGTGGATTTTACCACGGTGGTTTTGAAAAACCATGGTTTTACGTACATTTTTATATGATTTGGACATACCTACTTTAATTGATGTTGCCTGATTTGTTACCTAACTTCGTAAATTTTCTAAAACCATAGTTTATGCTCAGTTGAAATTTCAAACCTGCAGCATAGCAGGTTTTTGTTCTGCTGAAGTTTAAACTGAGCACACACTTGTATGAACGTCTACTAAATTCGTAACGAATCAGGCCTCAGGCGACATATTTTCATAATGAAATTATGTGCAAATCATATGCAAATTGCAAACGTACGTAAAACCATGGTTTTTAATAAGATTCAGTGAGATCCACCCTGATGAGAGTCTGAGACAACAAGAAACACGCGATGTCAAAATACGAAAAGAACAAATTGCAGGGTTCAGCAATTTTTATTGAATCAGACTGTATAAAGTAAACCTACCCCTACGTTTTTAACAAGCAGCGTTGCAATATTAATATATAAGCAAAACGAAGAAGAGTACTGTAAAAACAATTGAAGATGTTTTTTTATCCAAACATAAATATATGTGTTGTTTTTGAATAACATTTTTGCGTTAAATAAATTGTGAGACAAATTGTCAGCAAGAGAAATACATATGTCATGTTTTCTGAGCTAATATCACGCAGGCCATTTTGTTTCACAGTAATCACTACCTTTGTTCACTTCCGCCAAAACCCTTTATTTTTCAGTTCCTTGCATCTTTCCTTCACGCAATGATCATTACAATCAGTCAACAAGTCGTGCTGCACGGGTCATTTGATGATAAGGGTTTCACACATGCGTATCAATTACTTTGAGTAATCTAACTGCGATCTAACCCATGCTTATTTCTCATTTTCATTCTAGACAAACAGTATTGGGAAGGTTTTACAAAGGAATTTTTATTCATGTTTTGGGCAAACCTCAAGTCGGATTAAGATAAACCCAATGTCACGGGCAGAAGTGTCTCCCCTGTGCAACCGAACACTTTTGTCTGAGCAAAAGTGTCTCCCAGAGAGTGAGGGAGAGTGTCTCCCAGCTTCCTCCACGAAGGGCATAGTAGCCAGGCTACGGTATGCAATTTATTCTACGGATTGAATGTTGTTAAAGTCAGTCCATAGTGTAGTCGAGGGATCTCGAGTCAAGGTGACCTCTTCCTCCATTCACGCCTCTTGCTCAGGTTTGTCTCAAGGCCTATTTTGTTCGTTCCATTCTGATAATATGCTCATATTAGTATCGTTCCTTGGTTTAGTGTTGATATATCAATAAACCTTTGGTCCTTTTGACAGTGGCTTAGCTTAGGACAGTCCTTTATCCGTAAAGTTTGTTTCAAACTTGTCCTTAGGAACACAGGGACGGAGAGAAGGGCAAACTTTGGTCAGCTGCTGTGACAAAATGACAACACAAAATGATTTTTTAGCTATGTTTTGAGTACGTACGTACGTCTTGGTTCCATTCCAACTTTGTATTTATTTGGCGTTGTATTGTGCGGTATCCGACGTCTGTATTTGGCCTCATTGTTTTCTCAAAAAACGATAGGGACAGAAACAGGGGAGAATATGACCCGGGCTTAAGGGGGTAGTATCGCGAAAGCAGTCGATTTTGCGCGACTATAAAACTTTTTCAGTAAAAGATAGGTCATTGTTCTTTATACATATATTCTAAAAATATGTTTCAAGGCAAATTAGTTTTGTCAAGTTTCAGAAAAATCGATGCAGCATACAGTTAGCAGTGAAGTCGCAAAGTCGGAAAAATGACGTTTTGAAAACCTATTCACATTCGATAATATCATCACAATTAAAAAACATTTTGCTTAGATTCGTTACACAAAGTAAAAGCACATATACTCTAGTTTATGCACACAAAAATTAGTGCAAATTGCTTGAGTGGTTGTGGAGTAATGGCTGTTGGAACTGTGAAACTGTGCGTAACCTGCAAAGTACTCACAGCAATTATGATAAATTCTGAAAAATTTAAACACTTATTTTGAAATCAAAAGAGAAACGAACCTTTATTTTTCATTTTCTTATTTGTGGCAAAAAAATTGTGCGTCAAAACATTAGATGTAGTTCACCAGCTGGCCAATCTGATATCTGGCTTGATTTTTTGAACTTTTATGTCTCTATTGTGTGATGTCTGGCTCACAAATGGTGATTGGTTAAAAATATTGGTAGATATTGGTAGTCTAGTGACTGGCAGTATTTATTTGACACCATATGGCATTTCACTAGTTTCTAAGTGAATGTACAATTTCAAAGCAAAAAGTTTTCATTTTGCAGCGTATGAGCAAAACTGCTTTGGCGACACTACCACCTTAAGTCGTTTTACCGTCACGTTCAATTCTTCAAGAGCGCGATGAGTATACTCTAGGCTAAATTGAATCAGAAAAGCCACAAATGATGACTCAAGTTGGCAGCAATAAAAAATATTTAGCATCGGCTAAATCATGGTTTATAATGCTGAGTTTTGGCTGAAGTGGAGAAGGTCCAAAAGTTTTCGTTTTATAAACCGCCAAGAGTCTAGGGCTTTGAACAACATTTGCATCAAGAACTAGGCTGCTATAAATTTGTCTTCAAATCTTAAAACGTTTAAGTTTAGCAACCGGAAGTTGTCGTCTCATGCTCTAGTGGTTCACTAAATTACACTGACAGCTTCCATCATTTGTTCTCATTACAGTTGATAACCATTACTCATCCTACGATTTGAAGATAATACCATGTAGGTAGGTAGATAATATCAAGTTTTCTTGATGCCATTTCGAAATCTGGCTCAAACTTGTGTATGTCTGACTGGGTTTAACAGACTGAAGGGTTTAAAAATCATGCTTCAATTATGCTTAATTTAATTTGATTTAATTAATTGATGAAAGTCGAAAGCTATATGAGCTTAAAACTCTCATTATTAAAACTTTTGGACTGAACGAGCTTTGAATGCTTCACTTTCTAGTCTTACTAAACGGATTATAAACGGTAATTTTAAACTTGCATGATGTTTCATTTCAAACGATGACTAGGATTTGATTCGGCTTCGGACAAAAATCTGCAGCTGTTGAAGTTGTTTGGTCTGTTACCCACCCACTAAAAGAATGCAAAAAAAAATGACTATTAGAAAACAAAAACAGTGATTTTTGGCACGCACAAGATTTTTGAAGCTTTTTAACCCTTTCTTTCCCACAGTGGCTTAAAAACTACTATGTAATTGCACTATGTCACACTAGTGAAACATGTCGGCCTGATGTTTCACCGAGTCAATTACTTCACGAGAATGCCTTAGGTAGTCGAGTGAAGCGAGCTGGTGGCCGACGGCCGAGTGGTCTGGCGTAACAGTTCTGCCACAAAGTTGTCACTGGAATGCACGCCCAGTCTGTGGCAGCGCATCAAATCCCCGCAAAGCTTGGACTTGGTGCAATTTGGGAAAGAAAGGTTTAAGCACAATAATGAAATTACATACAGATGCCATAACACAGAAGAAATTGTTTGTTTGGACTACCTACATATATTTCTTATCATGCCAATAGCTACTCTTGGGGCAATACTACGGCAATCATTTGTCGTAACTCGTAACCCACCTGTAGGAAGGTACGTCAAAAATTGTTTTGAGGGAAATACATCAGAAAAAGGTTTCCATTGCGTAGTACGACCAAACTCAACTAAGTAATATGCGTGGTTTACATAGCATTCTTCAAACTGACGGGGACATAATTACGAAATCTAATTCGTCGCTTTACCCTGGAGATGTTTTGGGATAGTTTCCTACGGCTGAGACTCACTAACTAGCTGAAGCCCACAAACTAATCCTCGTTTAAGGTCAAAGTAGCCGCTTCATATTTATTGTCTATAGCAATCAGATTTTTACTAAAGTTAGGCCAAAACATTGCTGACTCTTTGATTTGTTCGATCGATATGGTGAATGTTAGAGAAGCTTTATATCAGGACAGTTGTACACTATCACGGCTGCTTATCATGACGCTGTATAATATCACGGCTAATTTGCTAGGGAAATTTCGTTGTATATTTTTCTGACTTTTCTGTATGTAAGTGTCAAGGTTAGTATAGTATCACTAGTATAGTTTTAGTCCAACGCTAGAATTACTACGCGATATACTGTACAAGGCTGACGCAAGTTTGAAAATTGATGTATTTTCCCTTCCATCAAGGAGCTTCGTAGGTAAATGATTGTTTCACTGGTCATTCTGAACAGCTCTCTTCTCACATTTGGTTAGACAAAATAACAATGATGGATTATCTTAAGAATGACAAAAGAAAATGTCCTCCGTCTTGACTCATGGTAAAAATATGTTGTTGTTATTGTTGCACTGAAACTATGTTGTTGCGAACTTGGTACACTAACGGTGGACTGCACTGAATCGGTTTAGCTGAGAATCGGGTAACCAATTTAGCTCAGGCTAAATTCCATTAATTGGTTTAAGGGGGTAGTGTCGCGAAAGCAGTCGATTTTGCGTGACTGTAAAACTTTTTCAGTATAAGATAGGACACTGTTCTTTATATATTCTGAAAATACGTGTTGAGGCAAGTATTTTAGCCAAATTTCAGCAAAATTGATGCCGCATACATCTAGCAGTTATGTCGCAAAGTCGGAAAAATGACGCTTTGAAAACCTATTCACATTCGATAATTTCGTCACAATAATAAACCTTTTTGTTTAATTTTTTTAAACAATCTAAAAGCACATATGCTCTAGTTTATGCACACAAAATTTAGTGCGAATTGCTTGAGTGGTTGCGGAGTAATACATGTTTGAACTGTGAAACTGTGCGTAAACTGTGAAGTACTCAGAGCAATAATGATAAATTGCGAAAAATTTAGACGCTTATTTTAAAATCAAAAGAAAACCGAACCTTCATTTTTTATTTTTCCTATTTGTGGCAAAAAATTGTGCGTCAAACCATTATACGTACTTCACAAGCTGGCCAATCTGATATCTGGCTTGATTTTTTTAACTTTTATGTCCCTATTGCGTGTTGTCTGGCTTACAAATGGTGATTAGCTCAAAATATTTGTAGATATGGGTAGTCTAGTGTCTGGCAGAGATTATTTGACACCACATAGCATTTTACTAGTTTTTCAGTCAACGAACTATGTCAAAGCAAAAAGGTCTCTTTTCACAACCTATGAGCAAAACTGCTTTCGCGACACTACCCCCTTAAGGGTCCGGGGTGGGGGGGGGGGGGGGGGGGGGGGGGGGGGGGGGGGGGGGGGGGGGGGGTGGGGGGGGGTTGGGGTGGGTGGTGGCGGTGGCCTGCGTCTGGTGTGGTGGGGGGTGGTGTTTGTTTGGTGTGTGGCTGCTGGTGCGTTTTTTTGGTTTTGGTGGGTTTTTGTTGTTTGGTGTTTGTGTGTTTGTTGGGCTGTTTTTTGGTTGGTTTTGTGTGTGGGCGGTGGTGTGGCTTTGGTTTTTGTGGTGGGTGGGTGGGGGTGGTTGGGGTGGCTGTGGTGTTTTGGGGTGGTTTTGGGGGTTGTGTGTTTGGTGGTGTTTGTTGTTTTTTTTGGTTTTGTGTTGGTGCTTGTGGTGGTTGGTGTGTTGTGTGTTGGGTTGTGTGGTTTGTTGGGGGCTGGTGGTTTTTTGGGTGGAAGAAGAGAAGTGCTAGTGAGTTGCTGTTTTGTCTCGGGTTGTTTTGGTGCTTTAGTAGTGTGTAGTCTATTGATTTGGTAGAATATAGCTGGTGCTGGTGTTATAATATGCAGTGGGATAGATTACTGCGTTATAAAAGTGAATAATGTGGGTTTGGATTTTGTTTCGATTGATGACCGTACTAATGTTTTTCAGCTCGCGGTTTTAACTGTTTTCTATTCGTATTGATTAAATACGGCGGAGTAGTGTTTTCGAAAGTATTCGTAGTATCAGTCTTTTGGTAATTGGCCAGGGTCGTACTGTTGGGCGGCTGTCTTTCTCATTTATATTTCCCTCGTACTTCTCTTTTGCAGACAGTTAACTGAAATTGGTATCTTCGGAATTGGATTGAGTGCGTTGTTGGTATCTGTTTTGTTTCTGTTTGTTGTTGCGTTTTCTTTTTCTGTTTACAATGAAATGATATTTCTTTTCTATTGCTCGTTTGAGGGGTATGTTTGCTCTATAGATTATGTGTAATCCGCTATTTTAGCTACTGTGTTAAGGTAAATATTGTGTTGTATGGCCAAGGAGTTTTTTTTGGGGATATGGTGCGGTTTGTTTATTAACGATTGATAAATTTCGGTGGTAGTTTAATAAGTCTAGTTGTACTTTTGTTAATCTCCCTATATGAAGTACTCTTTTGCGCTTTCTATGTATGTTATTGCCGTTTGCGCGCTTAGGGGGTGTGTGGGCGTTGTCTGGTTGTGAGGCTTTTTGCTTTGTGTTCGTTGATGAAATAGTATGCTTGTGGTGTTTTGCCGTAGTTCTATTTAGTTTTTAGCAGAGGGTATATCTGCGTTGTGGTACGTATTGTTTCGTTTTTTCCATAGAATATGGGTTCGTTTTTCTTTTTTTTAATAGCGTTTTTTTTTTTTTTTTGCTCTGGTTTTTTGCTTTTTTGTATTTCCCTCTTCTTTTTTGTGCTATGGTTGCTTTTTTTTATGTTTTTTTTTTGGTGTGTCTTTTTTTTGTTTGATGTTGTCGTTTTTGTGTGTTTATGTTTTGTTTTGGGGTGGGTTGTGGGGTGGGGGCAAGACGGAGGACATTTTCTTTTGTCATTTCTTAAGATAATCCATCATTGTTATTTTGTCTAACCAAATGTGAGAAGAGAGCTGTTCAGAATGACCAGTGAAACAATCATTTACCTACGAAGCTCCTTGATGGAAGGGAAAATACATCAATTTTCAAACTTGCGTCAGCCTTGTACAGTATATCGCGTAGTAATTCTAGCGTTGGACTAAAACTATACTAGTGATACTATACTAACCTTGACACTTTCATACAGAAAAGTCATGGTTTTGAAACTTTTTCATAATTTATTAAAATTTTTGTTTATTCGTTAAAAGAAAGTATACTCTGTCTATGAAAAAATTGTGAATTGTTGAGTGGTTGTGGAGTAATGGCTGTTGGAACTGCTGAAACTGTGGTACTGAAAGTACTCAGAATTATATAATTCTGAAAATTTAAATTATTTTTGAAATAAAAGAGAAAGAATTTATTTTTATTTTCTTATTTGTGGAAAAAAATTGTGCGTAAAAATTATGTGTTCGCTGGATCTATATCTGGCTTATTTTTTGAATTTTACGTCTCTATTGTGTGATGTCTGGCTCAATGGTGATTGGTTAAATATTGGTATATTGGTGTCTGTGACTGGGTATTTATTTAATATGGTTTCTGTTTCTAGTGAATGTAATTTAAAAGTCTTCATTTTGGCGTATGAGAAAATGCTTTGGACTCTTGTGTTTTCGTCGTTAATTCTTAAGAGGCTCTTGAGTATCTCTAGGCTAAATTGAATCAGAAAAGAATTTTGTTGAGATAAAAATTTTGTGGCTAATATGGTTTAGAATGCTGTTTTGCTAGTGGAGAGGTAAAGTTTTGTTTTATACGAGGTCTGGCTTTGAATTTGTAGCTGGCTGCTATAATTTGTCTTAAATCTTAAACGTTTGTTTGACGAGTTGTTGTTTTGCTCTAGTGGTTCTAATTTAGTCTCTATTTGTTCTATTAGTTGATATTCTTCTCATTTGAGATATATGTGGTGGTAATAGATGTTTCTTATGATTTGAAATCTGGCTACTTGTGTATGTTACTGGGTTTGCTAGGGTTTAAAAATATGTTATTATGCTTATTTATTTATTTAATTATCGATGAAGTTGAAAGCTATATGAGTTAACTCTATTATTAACTTTTGGATGAGCTTTGATGTTATTTTCGAAGTTTCTAACGGATTATAACGGGGAAATTTTATTGATATGTTTATTTAAATGCTAGATTTATTCGCTTCGGAAAAATCTGGCTGTTGGTTGTTTGGTCTGTTCCTAAAAGATGAAAAAAAATGCTATAGAAAAAAGTATTTTTGGAATTTTCTAGCTTTTTTTTCTTTCACAGTGGCTTAAAACTCTATGTAATTGCTATGTCTAGTGAATGTCGCTGTTTCAGTATTCTTCGAGAATGTGTAGTGAGTGAAGGGTGTGGCCGCAGCGTCTGGCGTAGTTCTGAAGTTGGAAGTCGGTCTGCGAGCGTATCGTAAAGTTGGACTGTTTCTGGGAAGAAAGGTTTAAGATATGAATTAAATGATAGAGAAATGTTTGTTTACTATATATATTCTCTTATGCATAGCTCTCTTGGGGATCTCGAATATTTGTCGTACTCGTTCTGTAGGAAGGTCGTAAAATTGTTTTGAGGTATTAGAAAAGTTTATTGCGTGTCAAACTCTAGTATATGCGTGGTTTTTTTATAGATTCTTAAACTCGGGGAATAATTAGAAATCTATTTGTCGCTTTTGGAATGTTTTGGATAGTTTCTATGCTGAGATTATTCGTAGCTGAAGAACTATTCGTTTAGGTAAGTAGCGCTTATATTTATTGTCTATAGAATAATTTTTCTAAGTTAGGAAAATGCTTCTTTTATTTGTTCATCATATGGTGAATGTTAATGAAGTTATATAGAAGTTCATATCATGCTCGCTCACATGCGTGAAAATATCGGATTTGGGAGTAAATTATTTTCTGACTTTTGATGTAAGTGTAAGCTAGGAGAATCGTAGTATATTTTAGTCCGCTAGAATTCTCGCATATCTGTAGTAGAGTTTGAAAATATGTATTTTCTTCATCAGGAGCTTCGTAGAAATATGTTTTGGTATTCTGAAGCTCTCTTCTCACATTTGGTTAGAAAAATAATATGGATTTTTAAGAATAAAAGATGTCTTTGTCTCTTTATGGTAAAATATGTTGTCGTCATTCGTTGATGAACTATGTTGTTGCGTTGTAACTCGTGGACTGCTATGTTTAGCTAGAATCGTAGAACATTAGCTAGGCTAAATTCTCTATGTTTAAGGAAGTGTCGCGAAGAGTTTTGCTCATAGGTTGTGAAAAGAGCTTTTTGCTTTAATGTAGTTCGTTGATGAAAACTAGTAAAGCGTGGTGTTAATAATCTCTCGCAACTAACTCATATCTAAATTTTTGAGCTAATATTGTAAGAACAAGCATAGGGAATAAAGTAAAAAAAAGAAATAATGCAGCTGTGAGTATCTAATGTTTAGCAATTTTTTGCCACAAATAGGAAAAAAAGATTCGTTTTTCTTTTGATTTTAAAATAGCGTTTAATTTTTCACAATTTATATATTGCTCTGAGTACTTACAGTTTAGAGTTTACAGTTAACTAACTGCACTCAGATCGCATGAAATTTGTGTGCATAACTAGAGATTGTGCTTTTAATGTTTAAAAAAATAACAAATTTTATGTACGAATATCTGTGAAGTTTTCATGTTATTTTTCGACTTTGCACATACTGCTAATGTTGCGCATATTTGCTGAATTGGCTAAACTGCTCCCGTATTTCAGAATATAAAAGTGTCTATCTTATCTGAAAAGTTTTACAGTCGCAACTGCTTTCGCACCTCCTACATATGGATTAGCTAGCTAATGGTTCATCTCAGCTAACATTTCAGTGGTATCTCACGTTAGTGTCAGTTCGCACAAGTTTCAGTGCACAAAACCATATTTTTACATAGTCAAAAGGAATTTCTTTTGTCATTCTTAAATAATCATCATTGTTATTTTGTCTAACAAATGTGAGAAGAAGCTGTTCAGAATACAGTGAAAAATCATTTACTACAAGTCTTATGAAGGGAAAATAAATTTTAATTGTATTGTGAGAATGAGAAGTGAAAAGGAACAACTACTCTACCTTACATAGATAAAAGTTAGAAAAATATACAACGAAATTTCCCTAGCAAATTAGCCGTGATATTATACAGCGTTATGATAAGCAGCCGTGATAGTGTACAACTGTCCTGATATAAAGCTTCTCTAACATTCACCATATCGATCGAACAAATCAAAGAGTCAGCAATGTTTTGGCCTAACTTTAGTAAAAATCTGATTGCTATAGACAATAAATATGAAGCGGCTACTTTGACCTTAAACGAGGATTAGTTTGTGGGCTTCAGCTAGTTAGTGAGTCTCAGCCGCAGGAAACTATCCCAAAACATCTCCAGGGTAAAGCGACGAATTAGATTTCGTAATTATGTCCCCGTCAGTTTGAAGAATGCTATGTAAACCACGCATATTACTTAGTTGAGTTTGGTCGTACTACGCAATGGAAACCTTTTTCTGATGTATTTCCCTCAAAACAATTTTTGACGTACCTTCCTACAGGTGGGTTACGAGTTACGACAAATGATTGCCGTAGTATTGCCCCAAGAGTAGCTATTGGCATGATAAGAAATATATGTAGGTAGTCCAAACAAACAATTTCTTCTGTGTTATGGCATCTGTATGTAATTTCATTATTGTGCTTAAACCTTTCT
This sequence comes from Trissonchulus sp. WLG1_4, assembly GCA_030248245.1. NCBI lineage: Eukaryota > Metazoa > Nematoda > Enoplea > Enoplida > Ironidae > Trissonchulus > Trissonchulus sp. WLG1_4. Next base: position 1,643 of record JASANF010010368.1, on the reverse strand, counting down.
TTCCCAAATTGCACCAAGTCCAAGCTTTGCGGGGATTTGATGCGCTGCCACAGACTGGGCGTGCATTCCAGTGACAACTTTGTGGCAGAACTGTTACGCCAGACCACTCGGCCGTCGGCCACCAGCTCGCTTCACTCGACTACCTAAGGCATTCTCGTGAAGTAATTGACTCGGTGAAACATCAGGCCGACATGTTTCACTAGTGTGACATAGTGCAATTACATAGTAGTTTTTAAGCCACTGTGGGAAAGAAAGGGTTAAAAAGCTTCAAAAATCTTGTGCGTGCCAAAAATCACTGTTTTTGTTTTCTAATAGTCATTTTTTTTTTGCATTCTTTTAGTGGGTGGGTAACAGACCAAACAACTTCAACAGCTGCAGATTTTTGTCCGAAGCCGAATCAAATCCTAGTCATCGTTTGAAATGAAACATCATGCAAGTTTAAAATTACCGTTTATAATCCGTTTAGTAAGACTAGAAAGTGAAGCATTCAAAGCTCGTTCAGTCCAAAAGTTTTAATAATGAGAGTTTTAAGCTCATATAGCTTTCGACTTTCATCAATTAATTAAATCAAATTAAATTAAGCATAATTGAAGCATGATTTTTAAACCCTTCAGTCTGTTAAACCCAGTCAGACATACACAAGTTTGAGCCAGATTTCGAAATGGCATCAAGAAAACTTGATATTATCTACCTACCTACATGGTATTATCTTCAAATCGTAGGATGAGTAATGGTTATCAACTGTAATGAGAACAAATGATGGAAGCTGTCAGTGTAATTTAGTGAACCACTAGAGCATGAGACGACAACTTCCGGTTGCTAAACTTAAACGTTTTAAGATTTGAAGACAAATTTATAGCAGCCTAGTTCTTGATGCAAATGTTGTTCAAAGCCCTAGACTCTTGGCGGTTTATAAAACGAAAACTTTTAAACCTCTCCACTTCAGCCGAAACTCAGCATTATAAACCATGATTTAGCCGATGCTAAATATTTTTATTGCTGCCAACTTGAGTCATCATTTGTGGCTTTTCTCGATTCAATTTAGCCTAGAGTATACTCATCGCGCTCTTGAAGAATTGAAAGTGACGGTAAAACGACTTAAGGTGGTAGTTGTCGCCAAAGCAGTTCTGCTCATACGCTGCAAAATGAAAACTTTTTGCTTTGAAATTGTACATTCACTCAGAAACTAGTGAAATGCCATATGGTGTCAAATAAATACTGCCAGTCACTAGACTACCAATATCTACCAATATTTTTAACCAATCACCATTTGTGAGCCAGACATCACACAATAGAGACATAAAAGTTCAAAAAATCAAGCCAGATATCAGATTGGCCAGCTGGTGAACTGCATCTAATGTTTTGACGCACAATTTTTTTGCCACAAATAAGAAAATGAAAAATAAAGGTTCGTTTCTCTTTTGATTTCCAAATAAGTGTTTAAATTTTTCAGAATTTATCATAATTGCTGTGAGTACTTTGCAGGTTACGCACAGTTTCACAGTTCCAACAGCCATTACTCCACAACCACTCAAGCAATTTGCACTAATTTTTGTGTGCATAAACTAGAGTATATGTGCTTTTACTTGTTGTAACGAATTTAAACAAAAAGTTTTTGAATTGTGATGATATTATCGAATGTG
>JASANF010010367.1:0-28558 GCA_030248245.1 Trissonchulus sp. WLG1_4 | reverse complement strand
ATTTGTTGATCAAATTAAAAAGGCTGTATTGCGAATGCAACTGGCATTTGCATTCACTAGCCAAACTAACTGTACATGTAATTTGCCAGGACTGTCTCTATTCGTACTTTGACCATGTGCTTTTTGCAGGTTTCCACAAAGCCGCCGCCTTAACAGCTTTGCGTTCTGTACGGCATCGTCTATCAGAGTGGCGTTAAAGTGCAACCGTGGAAATATCACCGACTGTGGATGTGACAGAACAAGACGAGAATATGCTTCCCGGACATGGCTCGCGGACTGGGTTTGTGAGAAAAATGTGTGGCAGCACTAAACTATGCCGCCAGAGCCGTGAGAGAATTTATGAAGTATGATGAGCCCATGGATGCGTGGAACAGAATGCGAACTATTGTGTACCGGCACAATCGAGACGCCGGAATTAAGGTAATGGGCAATGTTCATGCGTGACAACAATAATAATAACACACAAATTGCAAAATATTTTTGTGTATTTATGCATAGGTGAGACCAAAGTTAATTACATATACCTACGTATTTGCTGCGCATTCATTCATATGTTCAAAACAGTTTTGCATATGTATGTGAGTTTTAAATAAATAAATCAGTTACACACTGTCATTTATTTGTGGTGCGAAAAACAGTGTTAGTTCTAGCAAGAGTACATAATAGCGTTCTCTATGGAAGAAGAGTGAGACACTCTCCAGCCAGCCTGTGTTCTACATAGCACAAGCAGATGCGCTGGTCGTTTTCAGGCCACATGTTGACATTTTGTGCAACATGTGCCTGACCAATCAGCGCGTAAAATTCTCTGCGTAACACACTTTATTATATAATCCCTGATGCGTTTAAGTTTTCGGTTAACCGGTTAATGAAATTAACCGAACGGAACCGAGACCGATCGGTTAACCGGTTAGACAAAAAATTAATTAATCGTTGAACCGATTAAAGGACAATTGATACTTCAATAGGGTATACGGACAAACGGACATAGGGCACACGGACAAAGCACGTTACGTCCGTTTTTTTAATTCAAATTTTTTAGGGCAAACAGACATTAGGGCATACGAACATACGGATGTACAGGCATACCGATGGCTTTTGAGTTTGTCGGTATGCCTAACAAGTTGAACTGAATTTAACTTTGCCGTAATGAATCAAACGGCCGTTCTGCCGTTCATTTTGTCCGGGTGTATGATCGTCCGTTTGCCCGGATGTCCTATGAATCGACATGGAGCCTAACCGTTCCGAAATAGGCTAGACGTTTAATTTTGATGATGTGTTGTTTCACCACACAGACCCACCACGTTTCAGTCATGTCTTATCAGTCATCAGTTTAGTCGTATTCGTACTAAGCTTATGTGCGTGCATAAATGGCCATCGCATAACCAATAACCATTAAGTAAACGTCAGTTAAATTTGGATGGTTATCGGTTAACCGCCGGTTAACCGGTTAGTGCATTAACCGAAATATAAGTTAACCGGTTAGTGATTATAACTGTGCCCATGCTTAATATGAGTTATGAGATTTGAACAGATCCACAAGCAAAGGTATATATATTTCGAGCAGAAATTGGATACATTTACTTTATATACATATATATTTGAACAAATTTGTTAAGCGGAAATTAAAATCACTGTAATGTTTAATTGTCATTTTTTAAGGTGGTGTTTTCGAGCGAAGTAACAAAATGCCGATGTCACGGGTTGTCCGCCAGTTGCACTCAGAAAACGTGTTGGCGTACGCTTCCAGACTTTGCAGAAATCGCCAAAGTTATTCGTCGAAAATACATTGTAGCCAGACGAGTTGTAAAGGTACAGCAGGGTCTAGAGCTAACTTTGCGGCTAGACGCCAACATAACCGCTCGACCTGCATCGAATGATCTAGTCTTTATTGAAAACTCTCCCGAGTACTGTAGTCTAGCATCACAAACTGACCGCAACTGTAAGAGTGACAAATTATGTGGCGAAATCTGTTGCGGCCGCGGTCACAGAGTAGAAAGTAGAGTGGAAACAGAGTTTTGTCAGTGTAAAATGGAGGAATCAAATGTGTTATGTAAGGTGTGTAACTTTACGCATGAAAATTATTTCTGTCTGTAATTGTCGGAAGTTCTTGCATTATGTTTTTGTTTTACAAAATAAGTAATTATTGTCAATGTTGTCATGTAATGCGCATTTATATTTCGAAAAAATTACTAACTTGCTATTTGAATAATTTCAATAATTTAATTTATTTAAAATTTTCTGTTTTAAAAAATTGAAAACAGTTTTTACAACGATGCTCAATTGTTTATTTACTTATTAAAAAGACCTTATTTCACGAAACCTAATTTGGTTCTGGCATAAAACTGTCTTCAGCTGCTCATGCTACTATAACATTAGGCATGCATGTATGTATGTACATTTATGCTGCGCCAATTTTTGTATAAATGCCTATTCACACGGGGGTGCATTTTGCTCCATGGCGTATGCCATGGCGCACGCCATGCTGGATTAAATGGTGTATGCCATGGCGTGCGCCGGCGGAAAACCCACGTACACTGCTTAATACATTGTGGTGAAATAATGCAGCAGGCAGTGTGATTATTCTATTGATAGAATGCGCTCGCTCATGCGTCCTCGTGTGAATAGGCCTTAACTGTCCGTCTGATCTGTTTGTGTCCGAATTCTTAGCATTGGTAGACTCCCCATTCTTGAATATATTTAACTGTTGTCCGTGCTTGTTTGTATGTAATAATGAATTAGTTTAATTTTGATTGTGCGAGAGCGCTGGTTTTCTTACCGAACTAAACAAGGCGAGGGACATCCTTTGCAAATTAGAAAATATGAAGTTTTGCAGGGCTTCAGTTAAATCATCCGTTAATCAGCTACATATGTATGTAATAAAGCTAAGATACTGCTGTTACAACTACGACTACTGCCGCTGCTGCTGCTACGACTACAACTGCGACTGCCTCTGCTACTATTACTAAATTTCAATAAAATAGTCAGCAGGCGTACTCATAACTGAACAATTCGGAATCGTAAGTGAGGCCCCATGCTTTGCCCTAAATTTAATTTAGAAGCATATGCTACACTCACACACCGTATGTCGTCAAGATTGATTTGCTTTGGAGCTATACTCGCAGCCTGCTATGGTTTCAGAACAAGGAAGAGGTGAATTTGTGCACCACCCTCGACCACCTTATGGGCAAATACATATATAAAAACAGTTTGTCTTTTTCACTTCACTGGTGGTGGTGAAAGTTTGGATGGTGGTTGCTTCACCCCTTGACGTTATTGGCAAAGGCTTGACCAATTTTGATTGTGTTAGCTTTGTAATAGGTAACAAATTTTAATAGGTGTTTTATTTTTGTATGTAGGATTCAAACACCATTAAGTCTCTGATATTCATTTATTTAAACAATTATTCTTAATAAAGTTAAATTTTTTTCATTGACGTTATTCTGATTTACTTATTGGTTAAAGGCTAAATTAAGGAAACCACTGAACTTGCCACGGTTCCTAGTATGGAAAAACAATAATAAATAATATTACAAGCAATATCAATAGCTGCTTTCCAAATGTTAATTTTATATTTGTAGTGTTAATATTTCTCCCTTTTTGTAAGAAAGTCCTTATTGATGGTTTCTCAGGGTTATATAAGTAACGAAAAAGACAAGCTGTTTTTTATATCTGCCCATAGGGTGGTCGAGCACAGGGTGGTTTACAAATTAACCTCTTCCTTGTTTTGAACCCATGTAGCAGGCTGCAAGTATAGCTCCAAAACAAGTTCATCCTGACTACAGTCCTGGTCAAAATTAAGAAGCACAACTTCGAGTGCGCGAGTACCCCTCATCAGGGCATTCGCGAATATTTTCCAGGCCACTATAGGAGTCTTTTATTACGCTAAAATTCAGGACTGTACATACGGTGTGTGAGTGTAGCATATGCTTTTAAATTAAATTCAAAGCAAAGGCTGTGGCCTCACTTGCGATTCCGAAGGGTACAAGGTCTCAAAACTTGCCCTAAATTTGACACAATTAGCTATAACTGGAATAAGCATACTCTTGTTTTGGGGAATAGTTCGTAGTCTAACTATTCTTCAACACAAGAAAGAAGCGAATCTCAACATAATGCAGCTGTGTTCGACCGCTTTTATGGGCACAGAAAAAAACTTCTTGTAAGCCAAGACTGCTACGCCAAAGCTGCCCGGCTAACAGTTTCCGCTGTAACGCCTTCTCACTGGCGAAGAAACGCTTAAGGTGGCAGTTCCATAATCGCAGTGACCCTTTTTTTCAGACAAATCTATACACTATGGGTATAGGAATTATAATTTTCGTAAACTACACCAAAAACACACCCAGAGCATTTTTTATTTGGTGTAAAATTCCAATGTTAAGACAAGCTATAACGTTGGCTTGCTGAACTGTAAGCCAATGGGGTAGCTAGGTATAACCAAGAGTACATAACAGCTTCTCACTCTATATAGAAGAAGAGTGAGACAATCTCCAGCCTGCCTGTGTTCTAGCACAGGCAGATGCGATGGTTGTTTTCAGGCTACATGTTGACATTCTATGCAACATGTGACTGGCCAAAATGAGGAGGTCGTTTGTTGGTCAGACGCCTGTGCACCTGCTCCAATAAAAGGGATAGGAATAAAGGTTTAATAACTCATTATTTATTCATTGTCTGCTTGTAAAAACATTAAAAAAGGTTTGCAAATACCTTTGGGGAGATATTTTGGCAAACTTTTAGCGAAATTGATTGAGAAACTTGAAGAAAATTGAGAAAAAAACTTAATTTTTTTGTCGGGTTGCTAGTCTCGGGAATTCTGAAATTTAGTTTATCATCTCTTTTTTTTAAATTGTTGGTTAGTTTGTATATCTAGTGGTTTTGTTATACTTTTTTAATGTTTTTGCAAGCAGACTATATATATATATATTATATATATATATATCTATACTTATAACGTATGATATATATACTAAAGTGTGTTAGCGGGAGGAAAGCGCCGCGCGCTGGTCAGCCGCGATGGAGGGAAACACGTGGAGCGTGAAAGAAAAGGCCCATCTGCCTGTGCTTGCTCTTGTCCTGTCTCTATATGTGGGAGTGCTCTGCCTGTGTGTAAGACATAGGTATAACCTAGCTACCCTCTTCTATATAGAGTGAGACGCTATTATGTACTCTTGGTATAAGTATTGATTTTATCAATGACCAAAGCATGATAGCAGCAGCTTAGAGTCTTTTTTCAAAAAATTGTGGCCATTTTATTCGTACCTTACTGATTGTCTTGAAAAAGGGCTTTGAAAATAGCCTCATGTAAGAAAAACTGCGATTCTGGAACTACCACCTTAAACGGGCTACAGTTCCAAAAACTAAAGTAAATCAGTAAATTACAATAGGTAATTTGATCGTTAGGACAGCCTATGTGCCCAAATATTTTGACATTACTGGTGTAAGTGTAAAACTGCTGTAGCGAGTCACTGCAGCGCGCATATTTAGCATAGAACACAGTTTACAAGCTCTGAATAAAGCTATTAAAGACAAAACATACATAAATATAATAAATAACATACACAAAGGACAAAACAATTTACATTAGTATTTACCTACACAATTTTGACTATGCACTTGCACTAAGATCCTGTGCTTACACAATAAGTCACGGCTGTTTTAATGAGCAGCTTTTAGCAAATTAGGATATATTAATACATGAAAATATTGCAACTGGAAATTGAGAAAAAAATTAAAATTCAAAATAGAAGGTTTAAACTAACTTCTAAGTTCAAAAGTAACACAATTTGCAAAACTAGCATACAGTTTATAAAACAAATGCTCAAATCAAATCGTACATATGAGATTTTGTTACACATGCTCACTTTAAACCCATTTCCCACGATGCAATTTTATGTTGCATGCGATATCCCATGCAATGTGGCATGTGATATCGCATGCAATGCGGCATGCGATGTTGCATGAAAAATTACATCACGTGAAATGGGCTTTAGAGTCGGCACATTGTACCCTCCATTGTAGGTACATTAATGTATATAGGTATGCATATCCTGTTAAGGATAATTTACACGACGGCGCGTTTTGTTCGAACCCGGTCGTGCGCTCTCATGTCAAATGGTCTTTAGCAAAAGCTATTTATAGCATGTGCACAGTCAGAAATGTAACTCACATACATACAGTAATTTTGGTTTTAAACAAAACAGAATTCTTCCCAAACGACCTAAAGTTAAACAAAGCAATGTATCCATCTGAAGTCTTAATGACAGCAAAAAGCTGATTTTCTTGTCTTGCTGTTTCAGTTTAGTCAAGCAACCTAGATGACACTGACAGAATTGACCAAATCGTCAGAGAACATGAATACAGTCCACACCTACAGTTTAGCAAGAAAACGTTAAAATTTATAGAACACTGCAATAGTTTTCTTAACTCCGAAACTTGAATCTAGTGTGCGTAAAAGCATACAGAACGTTGCACTGGAAGCAAAGCTGACACTTTTCAAGTGATTCATGTGAATAAACTTTTGCATTCCTCCAGAAGAAGTGTTTCACTAGACATCGATTCGATTACTTAGATTAACTTCAGTGTTGACAAACTTGATAGGAAGTTAATGAAACTTTGTAGAACAACTAGGTAAACCATTTAAGTATCTGTACATAGCTACTTGCAAAAAGTTAAGTAAGTAAAGTTAATCCTAGGTTGAGTCATGAAGTTAATCTAGGTAATCCAGTTACTATTAATTGATAAAATTACCCTAGCTGTTGTATTAAGTTGACAATGTCCTGTAAAAAAGCGTTTACAATGAACTTTCATGCAGAAATATTTTGACCGGTAAATCGCTCTAGTAGTTTTGTCAGAGTAGAAAAAAGTACTATCTTCATTTCCGGGTGCTACTGGTGAGCACTGACATAATTACATAGAATCTATTAACAAAGAGCCAAATTGAAAGAAAATATGAAAATACTAGTCAAAAACAGAAATAATTCACGGAGTAAGTCAGTTACTTTTGAAAAAAGTAAAGCAACTAAATCTCAACCTCAAAAACTTGATCACTTTAATCATTTTTTCGAAATTTCTAAAAATTTGATATTATGAGAAGTGACCAAATTACGATTTTTTATTGCAAAAATATTGAATTGTTCGTTTGCAATTCAACAGTTTGCATTTTGGCATTTTAGCAAGGAATACCTTCAGCGCTATTTACTATACTATTAATATACTATTAATTTAGTACATAATTCAAAATTATATTCAGGATAGTCATTTGCGGCAATAAGTAGAGCATAGATTATCCAAGCTGTCATCGATTCTCACATTTATATTCAACTATAATATGAAGTTTCAGTCACATTACTCATACTACATAGTTATGGTGCATAGTTGTTCTTGTGATTCGTTTTGAGTTAAGCATTGACCAGCAAATGTAATAGGCCCACCCTCCTGTTCGCCCCAAAATCAGCGTAACACCCAAACCACAAGCGCGCTGTATTTCACGGTGCAGAAGGTTTTTATCTGCTGTGGCTTTTTATTGCCCGGTAAGTGTTTGAAACAAAAAACTGAAACTTGTTGATTTCTGTAGCTTTTTTTGACGAGATCTACTAGCCTCGAACTCAAATACATACACTACATTACTTATGAGCTTATGGCCAACAATTGACTAACCGTAAAGAAATTTTATACAAAATGCAAAGTTCAGTCACAGTTATTATAGCAAAAAATGTACAAACATGCAAAAAACAAACATGATAATATAAAATTAAGACCGGCACAAAAATTGACTTTAAAGAATCCCCATACAGAATCAATTTACCATGAAATCAATGAAGATTTAAATTATAACATTTAAAATTTATTATTTACATCTATGAATGGTGACTTGTGATTTACAGGTTTTGCATACAACACGGCAGCACCATTGAAACTTGCACTGGCATTTTTCCGTAACAATCTGACTATAAGTATTGTAGCCCCTTCCACAACAGAGCAGTTCGCAGCTGTCAATCACCCCCCGGGTCAGTTGGCATTCTCGACCTGCGGTACCGGCCACTCCTAGGCTCGGCTCGAATCGGCAATAGTCAGGCGATTCGTCCAAGTACACTAAGTCGACCTTAGACGCGCGTTTGTGTCGATTTTTGCGAATCAGCTGTAAGTTTCCACGTCGATTCAACTTCACCTTGATGGCTTCTTCGTATTTATCCACGAGTTGACTGGCAACTTCGTTGAGATTTGCCAGCTGTCGCCAACAAGTTTTCAGATTGCAAGATCCGCTTACACCGTGGCATTTGCAGTGGACACGCGATGTACGCTTGATCAGCTACAAAATAAATGGCAACAAATAAATAATCAACAAACAAAACTAACAAAACATTTGGGCACGTTCCAAAACAGGACAGTAAACACGTACCCAAATTAGACCCTATTGTAAAACCATCCTCCAATCAGACTTGAGCAGTCTCTTTGCTCCGCCAACAATAAAGCTACCGTAATCTCACGTTATAGGTGGAGCTAAAAGGCTGCTCCAGTCTGATTGGCTGATGGCTTTACAACAGGGTCCTTAGTCATGTGTCCTGTTTAGGAATGTGCCCATTTGGGTAGGTACGTTGCAGAGCCTACTTGAATACGTTGCAGGACGCGTTACTAAACTAAGTGTAATAAGCTACTACAAGACAATTTCTAGAAGTTTATTCATTATTAAAAAAAGTTGAAAAACGGCGGAATTATTTTACCTAAGTTAGTTAATTCTAATCCAGTTCATTTTAATTTATCAGTCTTAAAAACCATCGCACACCTTTCTGCCAACTTCATTATTCCATCGATTCATCAGTGATCGCCCATGTTCAGTGGACCGTTTGTTATGCCTTCTTTCTCTCTCCCTGATATCAATGAAATCCTGTGCGAAATTGTATCCATAGGCGATGTTATCACCACAGCCTCCCCAGAGCCAGGCTTTGTTGAGACTGGAGGGGCGGCGGTCTGCGCCACAGCCACAGGTGGTCAATAAGCCATTGCGGCAACTGCGACTGATCTCGTGCGTCACTCCCGCCGAGATTATGGCGTACGTGTAGGCGGCTTCGCGGCTGGCTGAAACAGCAAGACTCACACATTTTAACAGTAAAATAAAACTACATACTTCAATATGAAGTAAGATAGGCCCGTTAGGTATGAGTGGTTCGAAACCTCTCCTGGACCCTGAGTCATTCTAATGATGATGCTAACCCCCTCGTTTTTGTGACATCAGAACAAAAGTCTGGCGTTAACTGTGGCAAGCGCACGGTTTCGGTGTTAATACTCAAGTGAGGTAAGGGGGGGGGGTTGTGGGGGTTGGGTGGTTTGTTTTTGGGGGGTTGGGGGGGGGGTGGGGGTTGTTTTTTATTACCTTTAATCGACTGACTATGCTTTGTTCACCTTTAAATTTTCTACCGAATGGTGTTTTTGCGATCGCTCTAAAAAGGTTAATTTACACAATTAAACTTGCTCTGAACTTGGGACCGAACTTGCTCCGAACCTACATACCTAGTTACACAAGAGTTGTTCGATATCGAATAAATTAGCCTTCAGACGCACGTCGCTCGAGCAATGGCCAAAAAACAGAAGGTGTGAAGTCTGGTTGCCTAGAAAGAGATCCTATGGGCGTCAATCGGCTAATAGTTTTTGCAATTTAAACACATTTCCGATGAAATGCATCAAGACAGTCTCAGCTCAGTCATGCTAAACGCACCCTAAGGGCAAGTAATATGTATAAAATGTCGAATTTGCCGTTACGATGTTTTAAAATACTAAAATATGCAGAAAGTCTTAGTCTGGTGTCACTGATAGACTGCCCTTATGCATTCCACCCATCAAGTCGGTCAAACTCAAATCCGTCCATACCAACAGCGTGCACTGGTCCGAACACTCCCATGTGCATTTGGTCGGCACTGGAGCAATTCCAGCGGCGCGTTTTGAACTGGTTCTGGCACTCCTGGATGGCCTGGCGGGCTCCGTGTCCCACGGCCGGCATGTGGTCCACGAACAGCTCACACATGCGCGCCTGGCCCTTGGACAGACCGGGCAGGGCCGTGCAGAGCGGGCGGCGGGACGGGAGGTGCGCCGACAACTGCGCCACGCTAGACCTGAAACATTAGCGGGAATGGTTTCGATTGGGATTTACAAAGTTAGGTAAAAGATGCGTGTCAGAGTTTGCAAGGTGTTTGTTTGTAGTCATGTGTATGCAAACTATGCATATTATATACCATGTACAAACACAGATACAGGCCGAGGTATTGTGAGCAGACATATTATGAAACTTTCAGAAAATATATGTCCCTGATTATTGTTTTCGTTTTAATTCAATTGATTCAAGGTTTAAGATCTGCGTCATACTGACAAGTTTTAAAATTTAACCCTTTGATGCGCACTGTGAACCTCAGGTACCCCACGTGGTGGATACTAGAGCTGGGACCGGTTCCACTTTACCGGTTCCGGTTCCAGGGTACCGGTTCCGGTTCCGGTTCGGGTTCCGGTTCTAGAAAATTGCCGGTTCCCGGTTCCAAGTTCGGTTCCACTTTTTTATTGATGTTTTATTGATGTTTTATTGATGTTCCATTTTTTCTATTTCTATATTTTACATATGTTTTTTTACGCTTTGATAACTTTATAATTGACAAAATGGCATGAATTTCCAAGATATAAGTATACTGAGGATTGATTACCAGATCGATATAATCGCTTTTGTACTGTTTTCTGTCGAAAAATTTGCTGTCGCATGTGAGCGCGCACACAAAATTATCTAGTCTTTCCACCAAATATAAGGTGGCGCTCTGAACAACCGATTTTGGGGGATAAAACTTTTCAGTCAAGTTTTAGTTGGTTATCTCAAGAATTAAAGTTCTTCAAATTTAAACTAGCTTTCATTTGATGTACATAGCATCAAATTTTGGTCAACTTAAATTTTTAACCAAATTTTCAATGGGAAAACTCGTCAAATCGATATACCAAAAAATTCTATATGGCTTTTGGTACTTTTAAAAATAGTTTTATGCAGCAGATTGCAAGCTGCAACTTTTTAAAAAGTCGTATGTATAGGCAAACCTTTCTACAAAAATTTCCAAAATACGTTGAGCAACATTGATAAAAACAAACAAACATTTTTAAAACAAATTTTTCGACAACTACTTGAGCAAAATAGAGACCTGCTATGCTGCAGGTTTGAAATTTCAACTGAGCTAAAACCATGGTTTAAGAAAATCTCCTAAATTCGTAACGAATCAGGCGATATTTCGTAATGAAATTATGTGCAAATCATATAAAAACGTACGTAAAACCATGGTTTAGGAATACCACCTTTGTGAAATCCACCCTTCACTTTTAAACATTGATCTCCACGGAAACTGCAAATGGGAGCGTATTCAAAAATGTATTCGAAGGGTAAATCAATTAAACCATGAACAATCTTATAAACAACACATAAATCAACAAGCTCTTCTGCTGAGTGAGAAGTGGTTAAATTGTGAGGTCTGAGTGTCAATATTCCTGAGGAAATATTAAACGCGGCCATTATCTGTGGATAAAATATTTTTTTAAATCAACTAAACTTATACACATTGTACACACATTTACTGTTCATTTGCATGAAAGCCTTTAAAACAGCAAAAATTGGTGATTTTTAAACAGGTTTTCAAGTTTAAATTTCAAAACTCATATTTTTAAAAAAACGTTAGGTCTCACCGAGATTAGAACTCGGAGGACTGGATTAGAAGTCCAGAGTGCTACCCGCTGCACTATGAGAGCCTGTTAGATAGAATCATAACTTAACTAATGTACACAACTTTTTTGTGTGCGACTGAGCTGCATCTTCACTTGCCGAATCTAAGATTTGAATAGTGACAATTGAATTGATGCTATTTGATAAAACGTTCAAGATAACATCAAGTAGAGTTGTTTTGCTGATACAGTTGCTCTGCTGATTAGCTCCATGACAAATTTTTGTTGTATTGTAGATGCCTTGTTCGCAGCGACCGGTTAGCTCAGTTGGTTGAGCCATGGATTTAGAATCCGAATGTTAGTGGTTCGATCCCACTCCGGCGCTTTCAGTTTTGCAGTTCGATGCGAGAATTGTGTCATGGCTGAAAAGCTCTCAAGTTAGATAGATGCATAGGTAGAGAGAAGACGGGAGGTACCGGGTCTGGGTAAAATCCAGCCCCAGCCCCAGCCCCGGCCCCAGCCCCAGCCCCAGCCCCAAGTGGGTAAAATCCAGCCCCAGCCCCAAATGTAACAGTGGGTAAAATCCAGCCCCAGGTTGGGTAAAACCAAAGAGTATGCCACTCTTCTGCACCCCAGCTTGGCCGCCGCGGACATGCTGCGACCATTATCTCCCGAAAAAGGCCACAACTGTGGGGGGGTCCCCCCCTCAACCGTGGGGGGGGGACCCCCCCACAAACGAAGGTATACCCTCAACTGAGGGGGGGGGGACCCCCCCAAACCAGAGCATAGGTCTCAAACGTGGGGGGGGGGGTCCCCCCCCACGTTTGAGGGTATACCCTCATTTGTGGGGGGGGTCCCCCCCACGTTTGAGACCTATGGTCTGGTTTGTGGGGGGGTCCCCCCCCTCAGTTGAGGGTATACCTTCGTTTGTGGGGGGGGTCCCCCCCCCACGGTTGAGGGGGGGGACCCCCCCCACAGTTGTGGCCTTTTTCGGGAGATAATGGTCGCAGCATGTCCGCGCTGCTAGGCCACAAACGTGGCCAGTGTCACACTCTTCCTATTATGTACTCTTGGTAAAACCCAGCCCCAGCCCCAACTGGGTAAAACCCAGCCCCAGCCCCAAATGGGTAAAATCCAGCCCCAGCCCCAAATGGGTAAAATCCAGCCCCAGCCCCAACTGGGTAAAATCCAGCCCCAGCCCCAACTGGGTAAAATCCAGCCCCAGCCCCAACTGGGTAAAATCCAGCCCCAGCCCCAACTGGGTAAAATCCAGCCCCAGCCCCAAATGGGTAAAATCCAACCCCAGCCCCAACTAGGTAATTTCCAGCTCCAGCCCTGGCCCCAGCCCCAGCCTACGCCCACCCCGGCCCCGGTTGGCAAAACACATCACCACAATCAGATAGGCAAACCTTTGATGCAACTTCAACTATTACAGCAAGGCCGAATCACCGTTAGGCCGAAAAAGTTTTTGATGCATAATTAGTCACTGGTAGGGAACTGTAATCGTATTCAAAATTAAAGCAATGCACTTTATCATACGAATTTAAATTTTCTAACACTAAACTTCAATCTCAGTTCTGTACATTTTCAACCAACTTTGGCTCTGTTCCGTCAAATTTTATTTGTATAAATTCTCACAGTTTGTATCTTTTAGTTACATTTCGTGAAAACTTTGATCAGTTTTCTGTCGAATTTTAGATAAAATTCAGTGAGCTTTATGTATTTTCCTTGCAGTTCAATTCCTGCTTTGTGTCGATCGAATTCATGTATCTAATGCTAAGTTTTCGTAATGATTTTTAATTTTTCTGTATTTTTCAACAACACCAATCAATAGATACCACCTGAGAAGAATAATGCATGTATGTAGGTATGCTTCTGAAATGATTTCGGCCTGATTCGGCCTACATAGCAGTGACACGACCAGCTAAAGGCCTATTGCCACGAAGGCGCAATTTGCTCCATGGCGTACGCCATGGCGCATGAGCGGGCGCATGACAGGGCGCATGACAGGGCGCATGAGCGGGCGCATGACAGGGCGCATGAGAGGGCGCATGACAGGGCGCATGAGCGGGCGCATGACAGGGCGCATGAGAGGGCGCATGAGCGGGCGCACGAGCGGGCGCATGAGCGGGCGCACACGCACACTTGCATTCTGCATTGTGTGAAATAATGCAGCAGGCAGGCAGTGTGAAAATATATCACTGCTATGTAGGCTGAATCTCCTTTAGGCCGAAATCATTTCAGAAGCATACCTACATACATGCATTATTCTTCTCAGGTGGTATCTATTGATTGGTGTTGTTGAAAAATACAGAAAAATTAAAAATTATTACGAAAACTTAGCATTAGATACATGAATTCGATCGACACAAAGCAGGAATTGAACTGCAAGGAGAAGCTTACTGAAATTTATCTAAAATTCGACAGAAAACTAATCAAAGTTTTCACGAAATGTAACTAAAAGATACAAACTGTGAGAATTTATACAAATAAAATTTGACGGAACAGAGCCACAAAGTTGGTTGAAAATGTGCAGAACTGAGATTGAAGTTTAGTGTTAGAAAATTTAAATTCGTATGATAAAGTGCACTGCTTTAATTTTGAGTACGATTCCCTACCAGTGACTAATTATGCATCAAAAGCTTTTTCGGCTTTGCTGTAATAGTTGAAGTTGTATCAAAGGTTTGCCTATTTGATTGTGGTGATGTGTTTTGCCAACCGGGGCCGGGGTGTGCGTAGGCTGGGGCTGGGGCCAGAGCTGGAGCTGGAAATTACCTAGTTTTGGTTGGGGCTGGATTTTACCCATTTGGGGCTGGGGCTGGATTTTACCCAGTTGGGGCTGGGGCTGGATTTTACCCAGTTGGGGCTGGGGCTGGATTTTACCCATTTGGGGCTGGGGCTGGATTTTACCCAGTTGGGGTTGGGGCTGGATTTTACCCATTTGGGGCTGGGTCTGGATTTTATCCAGTTGGGGCTGGGGCTGGATTTTACCCAGTTGGGGCTGGGGCTGGGCCCGGTTTTTACCCAGTTGGGGCTGGGGCTGGGTTTTACCCACTTGGGGCTGGGGCTGGGGCTGGGGCCGGGGCTGGGGCTGGGGCTGGATTTTACCCAGACCCGAGGTACCTGCCTTTCTAGTGTTAATTAACACTAGAAAATTGACCTACCCGAAATAACATAGGAGAAGGAGAATCTGAATATACTATATACGCGGCCCCTGAGGGGACCGCGTAAAAATCACTTTTCTCAGTTCAAGAGAATCGAGCTCACAAGTTGTCACTTGTCAGTCGATCTTTGGAAGACAGACTTTCTAAACCAGGGATCCGTTTAGTGTAGCTTCTTTGGACTGATCCCATGAGGTCGATATCTTTTAAAAACGGAGGAGAAGTTAGTCCCCAAAGTTAGCTGCATCATAAAAAGCCTGCACATAAAATATAAAATATGGCAGGTTCGGTAGCAAAACTAAAAAGGACAGACAGAACTGTATAAAACCATTGATGGCCACCGAAAAAAATTATGGAACCGGTTGGAACCGGCACCATGCCCCCCTTTTTCCTTCCCCCCCGGTTGTTGTTCGTTCGTTCGTTCGTTCGTTTTGTTCTCCGGTTCCGGTTCCGGTGCCATCCGGTTCCAGTGGAACCGATCCCATCTCTAGTAGGGTTGTTTCAATTATGGAATTATTTTCAATTTCAATACCATTATCGATTTTTTGCCCAAATATTTTCAATTTCAATACCATTATCAATTTTTTGCCCAATTATTTTCAATTTCAATACCATTATCAATTTTTTGCCCAAATATTTTCAATTTCAATACCATTTCAATATTTTTCTTGAAATATTTTCAATTCAATTTCAATTTTGCAAATATTTTCAATTTCAATTTTTCAATTTTTTTAGCGTAACTGCTGAGGCTTTTTTAATAAGTAATATTATTATAACTGTTTGTAACTGTTCATCTGTTAACACAAAAATGCGCGAAATTACACCCCCCCGCGCACGCACTTACGGTATTTAACCAGACGGACTCTAACACGTGGTTTTTGTTCCTTCTAGAGAAGGAACTATTGTTTTAAAATTAACTGCTCAGTGCTCATAGCGTTTAACGCTACTGAGCAGGATGCATAGCCAGTATGTTTTACGTGTATTTTCAGCTTGGGAGCTGCCTGCTAGTTTTTGTCTGCGTATATGCAGAAAATCAATAATCGATGTGCACTGCTGTAACAACGTACTTTTACAAAATCGGCACCGGGATGTTTCACCAGCAGTATATAAGAGCCATTAGAAAACACTGTTTATCGCTTCTTGTTCTTAGAGCTGATTTGCTCAGCTCAGATCAAAGTGTCACTTTTGAGCCAAATGGCTCGTGCAGCGAAATGTTCAACATCCTGCAGCACTTTTTTGTACGTACTACGTATTTAGATTAAGTAAGAATAAACTAGTTATGATGTAGAGTACGACACCAAGTATAGCTTACGGTAAGTATGAAATAGAGAAACAATTCATTTAAACATGAAAGGTAGACACCGGGGAAGGAACCTTGCCCCTTTTGGGGCCTACTTGTTTATCAATCCTAGAGTTACGAGCGTCGAAGAGAAATCGTAAAACCGTCATTCACGTTGCAGAACATTTGATTAAACTCACTGTGTTACGAAACCCAACGAAGGTGAATGATGTAAAAATTTGAATCCACTTTTTAATAACTTACGGATCACAACGCAAGACACCACGAATTGTGACGACAAAAAAGGAATAAGGACTACCTATGCACTCAGTAAAGGTGTATATAAGTTAAAATATGTAAATTTTTTTCAATAGCCGATCAACCATGTGACGCCACTCAAACTAACTTACTGCAAACATGTTATACTTCTAATCTCGGTAAATAGCATACTTTTTGGCAATCTGGTGTCAATACTTTTTGTAAAAGTTGTGTTGGAACGTTTAAGCTACTAAGCCATTGTACTGTTATAATCTGCTATGCACTATGCAGTCCCTCTGCTATCTGCTATGAACTATGTAGTCACAGAAATACAGATCAGCGTAATTGCTATGTTATACTAAGGGCCTATTCCTTTTCCGGATTAAAGGTTAATTTTAATCAAACTAAACGGTTTAAAAAATTTAGCTTAAAAATGCCATTCCAAAACGTCCGGATTAAACGGACTTAACATTTAGCGCGCTGCTTTTTAATTGGATTAAACGGACTTAACTATACACGCTAAGGTAAAGTGTGCATGTTAAATCCGTTTAGTCCAGTGGTAGTTTTGGAAAGGGGTCAGAATAAAATTAAGCCGCTGATTTATTTTAACTCGTTTAGTCCGTCTAACCCGATTTGCAATTCCTAAACCTCCGACTAAAATAAGTCCAGTCCGTTTAACCCGGTAAAGGAATAGGCCCTGAGTTTTTTAGACTTAAGTATCATACAAGATGAAACAACTCCTAGCTCTATAGACTCCGCTTACAACCCGTTTGTAACATCAATGTTATGTGAATCTCCGGGTTGGAAGATTGCTCCTTTTAGGTAGGGGCTGCTTGTTTTATTCTAACCTGATATTTATTCTTAAACTTCGGACCAAACTGAGTCCAGTCTATTGACAGTTTATTAACAAAGGTATTTAAAGAAACGGTAATGTGTTTACAATAACAAAGGTTCAAGCTGATAATAAAGAGACCTACGCTCAATTGAAAATAATAATGAAATTAGACAATTTCAATATCAATTACGTTTCAATCATGGCTGTTCACCAACACATGCTACATGCACAAACAGGCATACAGACAAGACTTCTTTCCAGCAACAGACATGCTGTGAAGTCAACCAGCCCAGCATAATTGATATTGAAATTGAAAGTATAGTTTCAATTTCAATTTCAATTAAAATATTTTCAATTTCAATACCATTATCAATTTTTGACCAAATTATTTTCAATTTCAATACCATTATCAATTTTTAGGCTAATTATTTTCAATTTCAATATCAATTAATAATTGATATTGAAATTGAAATTGAAAGTGGGTTTCAATGATTAAATGAAATAATTGAAACAACCCTAATCTCTAGTGGATACCCAATCTGGGGCTATAAAGCTTAGCTAGCTTATTCTAGTCAACTGATCTTCTAATTGTTTTTTCAGAAATAGCACATCTTTGCATTTAGTCGCCCAATTTTAGTCCGGCTGCCACACAACAAAACCTATGCTTGATTAAGCAGTGTAAAAATTTGATTTTTTTTCATCGCAAAAGTAGCATTTTCTTTATAGCCACATTATGATATGTGATCGCAACTCTGCCAGTCAACTTTTTGTGCATCAGATACAGCGGATAACGTAGTTTATTTCTAGCATTTAATTATGGCAGGCGCACAGTTGCTGTGTTGACTGTTGATACTCTAAGGTGAAGTACATAAAATGCCTGAGCGATGGCGCAAAATTTGCACACACTTTCTACTTTGAGCGCTTATAACTAAAAACGGTGCGGTGCGTCCTAGACCCTTGATCGACTCATGACGTTTTGTTTGCCATTAAAGTCTCTATCAAACAGTGGTTTCGCGAGCTATCTACGACGCACGTAGCTCGAGCAATGGCCAAAAAACTATAATAGAAGAACTATAACTATTATAGAAGGTGTCAAAGTCTGGCTGCGTAGAGAGAGAACCTCTGGGCGTCAAAGGGTTAATGAACAGCCGATAGAACGTAAAGCCTGTTTCACACGATGGGGAAAACGCGTGGGGTGCCCCTTGGGGTACCCCATGGGGTGCCACATGGTGCCACATGATGCCCCTCGGGGTGCCCCGAGGGGCACCATGTGGCATCGTGTGACACCCCATGGGGTGCCCCGAGGGGCACCATGTGGCATCGTGTGACACCCCATGGGGTGCCCCGAGGGGCACCATGTGGTATCGTGTGACACCCCATGGGGTGCCCCGAGGGGCACCATGTGGCATCATGTGGCATCGTGTGACACCCCATGGGGTGCCCCACGTGGGGAAAATCAGTATCGCTCGCCGTGCGTTTTTCCATGTGGCACCACATGCGACAGCCAATTAGTAAGCACTGTTGATGATCACGTGACTTTATACAAATGCTTAAAGGACAATTTTAGGGCTTAAACTCAATCATTTTAGTTAATTTTTTCACATTTGGTTAGTCTATTACGGCTTTTACGAATACGTAGCTCATGAATTATATTTAAGTAAGCTACAAAATTTAAATAATTTTTATAAATTCTTACACGTAATTTATGCCCAAGGCACATATCACATATGTCAAAATTCAATGTCATACCTTCGTAAATACTTAGTATTTTGACCGTTTACGCGCCTAAAATTTCAAACTCCCGCGCGTTCATGCCCCATCGTGTGAATACGTTACCCCAGGGGAATCCCCGGGGGACACCACACGGTGCCACATGGTGCCCTTCGTGGCACCCCATGGGGTGTCACACGATGCCACATGGTGCCCCTCGTGGCACCCCATGGGGTGTCACACGATGCCACATGGTGCCCCTCGGGGCACCCCATGGGGTGTCACACGATGCCACATGGTACCCCGCGGGGCACCCCTTGGGGTGTCACATGGGGTGCCCCACGTGGGGATTCCCCACGTTTTTCCCCATCGTGTGAAACAGGCTTAATGCTACGAATTATCCTACGGCGGTTGCATTGCTGCTTACTCTGAGTCTGTATGTTCATTACGTAGCTAGCTGCTGCAGCTTTGCCAACAGCTCTGGCTGAATCCGTTAAAACCTTAAACCTGCAGTGGGAAGCAGCCGTCAATTAGCAAACGACTTAATACCGGTAAGAGATTGAAAATTATTGCATTTTTTGGAAGTCACTCAGCGTTTTAGTTTCAAAATTATGTTTGCTGATATGTAGCAAATATTTCAGCAAAAATATTCCAGAATATCTGAAAAATCCTTTTTGATGATTTTACAATCTTATGCAGCTATAAATTAGTAGTGAGTTATTCACTATTTATTAGGGGTATACATATCACTTCTTCATCAACGCATCATGTACTGAACTGTGGTACGCAAAATTTTAACAAGCTAAAAAAGCTAAAAAGCTAACAAATTTAAACAAACAAAATTTAAAATTTAAAAATTTGAACTTGTTTGGCAAAATTTAAACAAGCCAACCAGTTTCAGTCTTTCCTTTTCAATTGGAACACAGAATAGAATAAAGTTTGTCCCACTCTTCTCATATAAAAGGGAGACAATATTAAATATGTCTATGCTCTTGGTGGTAGAAGCCAAATAAATCCAGAACCATTAAGTTTTATTTTACACAAGAAGCTATGCAAACGGGTAACCGAAATAAAACGTACCACCAGGCTGGGCTCAGAGATGCGGAAATAAAGAATTTCAAAGTTAATATGCAGAGGGTCAAAATAAACTCATAAAACATGACGGAATTTAACAAAGGGGGTTCACATGGCAAGACGGTCAGCACGGATAATCTAAAACAAACAAACTGAAGTACAAAACTAAAGTACAAACTAAAGAATATGTAAAAAATTTGCTACTTTGAAGAACTCTTGGGTAAAAAACAAAAGAAAACCAGGTTTATGGTTACTTTAGTTAAAGCCTGCCCATGTATTTAACCTGACCTAACACCACAATTGATGTGGTCACTCCTTGTTAGCATTGAGGACAGTACAGGTGTGCACTTCAAAACTTACAGCAAAAATAGAATTTATATAATTGCCATTGCACTTAATATCAATATAAAAAAACAATATAAAATATTGTTTCTTTTCTGTGACTGTAGTGTGCTATGCAATGGAATTTAATGTGAAATTTAATGTGCAATTCGATGTGAAAAATTATACATTATGATTATATATAACCTAATAAGTATAATTCACTGTAAACTAATAAAACACGAGTTATAAAATTAAAAAATACATGCATCTAAATATGAGCCAATCTTTTCTAACTGGTTAAAAACGCTGCTATATATCGCACATAATCTATTAACAGAGTCATAGATCATTGCGTATAAGTATGTTATCAATCAATAATGTACACTAAAGGCACAAAGTAAAGCAGTGGTAGAGGTCGCATGGCCCCGAAGCCAGCAGACTTTGTAAACATGCAGATCCAAAAGTTTAAAACTTTTCGAAAGTTTCCAAAACGCTTTCCTCACTCAGGCAAAATTTTGACAGCAAGCAAACCAATATTTTGGTTTTGTTAAAATATACGCACATTTCCCTTGTTAATTGAGACTGCCTAGTTTTAGGCTCAACTTACAGCCTCAAGTCCAAGCTAAGCCGAAAAACTTTTCCCAAATTAGCCCACAATTTTGAGTGCCGGAAAATGAGTAATTAAATTACTATCGTGATTCGGGTAGTAAAGTTCAGGCCCCCCAAAGAGGGTCCCCCTGGGTCCTTAGCGTGACGGGCAATTAATAATTTCTGGTGATATATTAGCAAGGGGTGTCTTTAGCAATATCTCGCGACAGCGCAGCCCTTTGGTTGTCAGTTCGCACCACTCTTGATGATTAATTAGCGAAGGCAGTCACCACACTCAAATGCACTGCAGTCTCCTCCGCGAAAATTATTATAGACTATTACTATGTATTGTTGAAATATGTGCAGCAAATTAACTATAATCGTTTCGTACAATGATTAATTGCAACAACGAAAAAATATGAGTAATAATTAATAAATAATGAGTAAAATAAAGTTAGCTGAATTAAATTGTAAAAAATAAAAATTTGTTTTTAGTTGCGTGCAGTCTATTACAAAAAATTCAACTTTAACTAAAATTAAAAAAGCTAGGAATAGTACTTTAACTACAAAAAAGCTAGTGGCTTTAGTTTAACTAACTAGAACTTTACTTAAATAATGTCCTTACAACTTTATATTAAAGTTATTTAAAAAAGTTCTATGAAAGGCATTAAATGTGGGATTTACTTTAAGTTGACTTAAACTGCAACCTTGGCCTTACTTTAACTTTAACTCTGACTGTAATAAAACGGGATAACTTTTTTACCCTGCATATACAGTTCTTGAGTATCCTAAAAGTTGTAATTTTTGAAAGGGCTTACTCAAATTGATTGTATTACTACATTTACCTGTCAAAAAGTCAAAAAATTCCAGTGTTTGATTTTGCCATTATTGCCACTTGTGTGTAATTTTTACTTTAAAAATCCCTACAAAACCAAGACTAAACAACAATTTCATATGTAGTTTAAACACAAAATATTTAAAGACAAACAACAAGACAAAAAATTGCGAACAAAACACAAAAACTAACCCGATTATAGATTAAATTCGAAATCTGATTAAAAATAAAGCACACCAAAGTTAGGCTTCAATTTCGTCGTGCTAACACTAGTTCACCGGTTCAACTTGTGAAGTTTATTCAGCTAAAAGTTCGGATTAGTGCGTCAAATCTGTAAATATTGACTTATTAATGGGTTAAAAGGTTCTACCAGCTTAAATGACAGACATAGATAACAAAATTTTGAGCCTGTCACAATTGAACGTCCACTATATACACAGATGCACGACCGTAGAAATTTCTATCACTACTGTTTGGAAGGAAATGAATGGTCTTTATCAAAACTGTAATGAATCGTCCGCTTCATTCATAAAAGTTAGTAGTAGCGGAAAGGAAGAAGGTTGTAAACAGTCGACATTAAGGCGCCTGTGTTTAGCGCCGATGGTAGCTGAACTGACTTCAAACAAGAAACTGTTGCCTAAATAACCACGAAAGTGTTCGATAAAAGGAATATTAAGTAGAAAGTGATCAGGCTTGGACCCATTCCTATATCAGATTAAAAAAGAAATTTTAATCTGAGTAAAACGGTTTAAAATCAAGCTTCTGTTGCCATTCCGAAATTCCAGATTAAACAGGCTCAACTTTAAGCTCTCTGTAGTCAATTTAAATTAACTTAACTATACACGCTAATGTTAAACGTGCATGTCAAATCCCTGCAGTCCAGGGGTAACTTTAGTAAAGGGTTGGAACTAAAATTAAGCCACTGACTTATTTTAACTCGCTTAGTCCATTTAATCCTATTTGACATTCCTAAACCTCTACGGAAAAAGTTCAGTCAGTACAATTTCGTTAAAGGGTAGGGCCTTTGGCATCAAAATAAGGACATCAGTTTTTCTTTATCGTCATCAAAATACTACTACGATTGTATTTCACTTTGCAACCAATCTCACTTTGCAACCTGACCATTTCACTTTGCACCCTTTCTGTTGACATTAAACTCAGCAGCTGTTGCTGATATTGTGTCACTAAAGATAGGCAATGTAAGGCGTGAATAAACTCCAGTATTCCATTAGGGAATTAAAGGGGGGCCCGGTCTCCCCCCAAATTCTCATCAAGTGAAATCGTGCACAAAGGTCACCTTTTTGTGTTTTTATAAAACGCACGATCATTTACTTTATATGTACTTACTGAAGATTTTGCCGCAGATTGGGCTTGTTTTGGTATCATGTGCATTTCTCTTAAGACAATTTATTTTGTATACTTTTTTTAAGAAAACCACACCTTTGTTATTTCTTCTTTAGAATGCAATCATATATGTACACGAGGGAACTACATATGCTTATTAAATTGTGTTGACCCCTATGACCATTGAACAGAGTTTAAAGTAAACAGGTTGCAAAGTGGAATCGTTAGGGTGCAAAGTGAGACGAAATAGATAATCTGCTGAGTATTAGGTTGCAAAGTGGAATTGTACCACTACTACATATATTATATGTAATTAACACCACAAGCACAGGTAAATCAAAATTTGTTCGACAGTAAAAAACCAACCATTTTCTTACCAGCACTTAAATTTTGACCGTCAGTCTGAGATTTGAGTTAGGCAGATGGTTGTCTCGCAAAATGGTCAGTTCCGGCAGAAATATGATGAATTACTGTACTTTGGTGGCAGGACAAGACTAATGGAGATGGATGGACTTCAAATGCGCGCACAATGAGCCAGCGCTTAGCTAAGCTGCACACAATAGTGACCACATTGTATTCACACATGATACATTCATTAACAATTAACTCATGACAAATATCATTTTTAAATTGTCATTTTAATTATTCTACAGTAATACAGTATTTGAATGGTAATATAATAGCTTATATTAAGGTACAGCTACGCTTTAATTTCAGTTGAACTAAATTGAACGAAAACGAAATGAAAACGAAAACGAAAGCGAAAACGAAAACGAAATGCACGAAACTCAAATAATTTCTATTGCGACTTAAAAGTTGTAAGCCTAGACACTTGATTTGATTAGTTTTTAATGGATGCGAGCGCCTGTCTTTTTCTGCTGCCCTGAGTAGTGCTTTGCTATTCATGTTTGCCGCTCTCATTCTCAGCTGCGTAGGTAAATATACTAAACTTTAAAGAAACATACCGCAATAAACTTGACAGCTGAGACCGCCTCAGCTGCCAAATTACACAACGAGCGAAAACGAAAACGAAGCAAAGAGCGAAAACGAAACGAAATTGAACGAAAGCAAAAACGAAAGCGAAAACGAAAACGAAATTTTTATCAACTGAAATTAAAGCGTAGCTGTATATTGCAATGAGCGTTTTTTTAACAATTTTACGCATTTGTTGGACATTTCTACATGTTGGAATTCTGGTAAAATTATTGACATTACATTGCATATTATCGCTGTCAATAAATACATAAGTTTATAAAATAAAATAACTGAAGTTTCAAGCGTTGTATTTTATGTTTATGCTCGTGAAATACAAATTCAATATTAGCAAGAGTACATAAATATGTACATAATAGGTAAGTGTATGACATTCTTCCCCGTTTGTATCAAATCAAGATTGTGTCTTGATTTAACGGGCCCCCTCGTTGACCCCCACACTGACAGCTAAATCGACGGTCGCTAACTTTCAGGAACAATGCCTCCCCACCCGTTTCCAGACACCAAACATCTCATAATGAGCGGTCTTGAGCTTTGTGCAACAATTCACAAAGGTGTTTGAAATTTTTTCTGATTCACATAATTAACCTTTCAAAAGTTTTTAAAAAAAGCACTTTCTGCAGTTCGCTTTTTGCATTTGTGTTGCTTGGCACACCACCAATAAATAAAAGTTTTCAACAGTTCATTGACAATCAAGCCAAATGTTCAGTTCCATCCACCAAAATGATGCTTAAATCGCGCCACTTCATTCAATGTGTAATCTCCGCTTGTTGCTCAAGTTTCTGGCAATTTGTTTATTAAGTGGATAGATATGGGGCCCTGCAGATGAAGCCTAAACTTTTTACTCCTTGGGAACCACAAAAAACTAATCAATAAAGTAATGAGTAAAGCAAGGTAAGGTACATAAAAAAAGTTGAATCGCCGCTGTGTAAAACGTTTGCCTCGCCCGGCGTTCAACTCTGAACAACTATACACTCAAATCTATCAACAAAATTAAGTGTACTATGTACATTACATACATTCAGTCCGGGGCACAAATTTCTCGCTCGCGGGGGAATTTTTTTTGGCCCACTTTATGCATCTATTATTACGCTAAATTCGTGCTTGCGAATATCAGCTCCAGAGTCCAGCTGCTGCTGATTGCAGCTTGATCCTGGTCAAAATAGGTATATCTGAGAGTTTTACGCACGCGTAAACTACATGTGCGTAATTTTGCATCCTTCCGTCAATTGATCAGAGTTTAAACTAAACAGGGTGCAAAGTGGAATCGTTAAGCCCGGTTCATACTTGTCCTTAAGGACGTAAGGACAGGACAAGGACAAATTTCTATCAGCTGCAGTGATGAATTTACCAAAGCATTTGAACTAATTTTTTGCATACGATCTGAATGTGACTCAGACTTGCGTCAAGGGAAACATCAACTCAGTTGGCCAGGTAGTTTTCTTGGAATCGCTTAGGGACAAAAGGATAGGGACAAGGACAAGGACGAGTATGAACCGGGCTTTAGGGTGCAAAGTGAGACGCAAAACTGATCACTCATCAATCTCGCTCACTGGTCGTAGGTGCTGTCACCATCCTTGTCACTAGTAAAAACCAACTCAGTTCACAATTCATCATTTACATAATTCACATATTCCAATTTCAACAATAACGAAAACAAGCATAGTATTAAAACACCACCACTTCACAAATTCCGAAATCAACACACTGAATTACACCATTTCATATTATTTGGAAGACACTAGTCGTTCTCAGGGTCGAATGACCTCATTAATAATCGATGATGCGCAATTTCCCTTGAAGTCATACGGTAGCTAACATTTACCAAAATTAACGTTTTAGCTTGCAACACAATACGTACCTTTTGCCGAACTAGATTATCAATTTTGTGACGTATTATGAGACAGTTTAGGATAGGTTTTAGGTTATGGTATGTAGTTCAGGTATAAAAATGAAAAGTAATTAACTTAGGTTTGTTCGAACGTCCCTGTTACGCTTTGCGACTTAAATTTCGAACGTTCTTGCCCAAAATGTGGTCGAACACATGATAATGCACAGATTCACCTCTTCCTTCTTGAGATGGTAACCAGGCCATGAATGTTAGCACCTAAAGAAGGGAATCCTATAGATATTTTGTAAGTAAAAGTGTGGGACTTCCTTTGCTCCCATTTTAGGTTTAGGGCAAGTTTTGTTCGCTTACTTCCGATCCCGCCCACAGGTGGGGTACTGTCGCAAGTCAACCAGAAGTTTATTATTTTAAATTAAATAAATATTCTGATTTAAATTGAGGTCGTCCTTTTGTGTAGATCTTGATCCATGCTTGCGTTCAGTCTTCATTAACATATTGTGTTCTGCTATTCTTGATTCACTTTTTTGAGCGTAATGAAAATTGTGATTCTTTTGGGCAATTCGTTGAGCCAAGATTTGGTCGTTCATTCTATTCTTTTGTAATTTTTGTCTCCCATCGTGTGTTGCTCCATGTTCCCTGGGCAAGACATGTACTTTAGCCATATGTACATATGTGCTGCTGGTGTTGTGGCTGTGTAGCTGCATGTCGTAGCTGTAGTTGCGTCGTGCTGGAAAGTGTAGGTGCTGGTTCGGTTTAGTTTAGAGTTAAGGCTGCATGTAGGTGCACTGTGGTTAGATCTGTTTGTTCGACGTCCTGGCGTCGTGGCTAAGGCTGTTGTGTTAAGGATGTAGTTGTCGTCGGTGCTGTTATTTTTGAATCCTTCAGGTCATTTTAAAATCACAGGATTTTTTTATTGCGAAACACTTCTTCAGCAATCTTTTGTATCCTTTTTGTCAAATTTGGTTACTCTCAACTTTTGCTTGATTCTGTTGCATTCAGTCGTTTTGACGTTGGTCATATATTGGTCGTTTTTGTCTTTTCTTTTATTTTCATTCTAATTCCATTCTTGTTGTGCTTCCTTGTCACTTCTATTATAGTTGTTGTTTTTTATTAAACTAAAGTTGTGCTTAATTAAGGAACGGTAAAAATCATAAATTACACTTAACATATAAGTTGAGGTCCATGACTTTCAAGGCTTGATTGATGGTTTAAATTTAAAATAATTTTTTTAGTTAACTATCAAGTAGCCAAAAAATTTAATTGACAATGCAGTAACAAAAGCTTTTCGCTTGCTCACAAACTTACTTTTGGTTACCACTTTCAGTAAACGATCTTACAGTGCAATATGTAGAATATACAAAAAAAGAAATAGCAAATCCTCTTCATCACCAAAACTTATTATTCAGAAGGTTTTAGTCAGTAAAAATAATTGTCCAAAAATAAGTTTCCACAAATCTGCTGCTATGAAAGCATAAGTTTATGTAATTATCGCTTAAGGGGGCACTCCGGGAATCGGGGGTTACATCGAAAATTGGCAAAAAAATTGCAAATGTCAAAACTTATTCATATATGTACTATGCCACAAAAGAACACTGGAGGAAATTTTCAAATCACGTGATCATGTCACGTGACTCCCAGAGTACAAAACGTGAGTGAATTTTCGGCAAACGATAACTCTGTTTATACTTTGCGTATAGTCACACTTTATATACCAAAATGTAGTTTATGCGCTTCTCTAGTTGAACATTATTTTGGTTTTAACATTTATGTCAGGTTTGGATAAAAAATGTCATTATGTGTTTTCGGAGTCGAACTCTGAGCAATAAAATTCGTATAAAACAATTTCTAAGCTTTATTTTAAAAAATAAAAAATTGTTCAACTGCGCAGAGCCTAAGGCTATAATTGTGCAAAGTTTTGTAGAAAAATATCTTACCAGCATTTTATAATCGAATGCCGAAAAATTGGTTTTGTATTCACACAGCCTATATTTGAGTCTGCTACTTCTGAAAATGGTTTCTTGTGCGATTTTTTTTGCACAGAAAGCAATGAAATTGTTTTAATTTTTTATTACGATTAGTGAAATCTACGTATCGTCTGTTTGCAAAACCTCAAAAAGCGTTGATGCACTGGCTTACTTGCTGAATTTGTTTGAAAGTTGAATGCAATCAGTAAATTGTCCAGTTTTTTCGAAATTTTTTGTTATAGAGATATGCACGTCAAAACATCAGAAATAATATGTTGGGCAACTTTCATTCAAGAATGATAGGTCATTTTGTCTGTTTTAAAAAATACGGCCCAAAACCTTGATTCCCGGAGCGCCCCTTAACTCAAGAATAACAACATAACTAGAAACTATAAAAAATATTGGCGTCATAGGCCGTAATTAGTTGGTTCTAATCTTATTCCTTTAACGATTAAACGCTTGCTATATATGTTGATTCCTATTGTCACATTTTACCTACAAATTCCTGATTTTTGATTTTCAGAGTTGAAAATTAGACTGTTGAGGCACAGGTTGACTTTAAAGTATGAAGTTTGGCAAACTGATGGCATTGCGGAAGAAAAAGAAACCCAAAAGCCTCACTCATTTGCAATGGTGGACAAAAAAACATTTTAAATATTTGGTTTCAATCATTT
>JASANF010010366.1:0-40640 GCA_030248245.1 Trissonchulus sp. WLG1_4 | reverse complement strand
AATCAACAGGATACCAAGAGTACATAATAGCGACTACTATCACTATTACGTATTCCCTGTATCACCAAGAGTAGGTACTAACCTGGTCCAGTGGCGAAAGCAATAACAAAAAGGGAAGACACAAATGGTGGCAAAATATGCTGCGACTTTGCTCTGAAACCGTATGACTAAATTAGATTGTTAACTGCCGTAGCTTCTGTAATTAATACCTTTCTATATTTATTAGGTACCTACGCAAGTTATCCATTATTGCGTTATCTTTACTTTCCTTTATACCCTTCAACGAGAACTTTGTAGGTACGCGGTAAACCAGCTTCCGGTTAGTTGGTGCCCGTCTAAATTGTACAAATGTCTCAGTAAATTTCGCAGGACCTTTTAGGCAAAGTTTCTTAGGCCCTGTTCTCAAATTTATATTAAGAACGTAAGAGTAAGACTCATTTGCTTTATGTAAACATGTAGATTTTCTTTTAGACAAGATGCTGCATTGCTATGCCGAGTTATTAATATCTACCTAGTGGGTACCTACTCATTCATTTAGTTAATCTAATCCAGTTCAGGTAACTTATAAAAAGGCCCTTCGTTCAAGTTAGTCATACCATATCAATCGTAGCCAGGCAAATGACAAGAGCAATGGAACTGAACCACATGCCAGTCATGCCCAGCAAGTGCAGTGTGCGACGACCAAAGCGATCCACCAGTAAGGTCGACACCAGTGTCATCAGCACGTTGATCGCGCCCATGCCCTGAAATACCTCATTGTGCGAGAGTCTATGAGATCTATTCGAGGCTGGGGTTTTATTCAAGACCGGGGCTTTATTCGAGGTAATTACGGAAGTTAAATAGCAGTAGAAATGAACTAATGGAGATCTACGTATTGGGACTGACATTTCCTAAAATCCCCGTTTATGAAGATTTATCTGTAAAGCTATGCGGCTTGTCTGTAACTTTGCTGACATCTTTTAGCAATTGAGAGCTTATGAAAATAAAAAGAATCTCAAGGGACATGTGTGCCTTGGGAATGGTCTGTAAGCTTGACCATTGTCCATTTAAATGTTCAATTTTGTAGAGTTTGGGCCAGCCGAGTGGGGACCTGGTTTCAAAAAAGTTTCGTTGATCGTAGATATGCACAGTACCTATGCATGCTACAGACTCCGGTGTCAAAGCTTGATTCTGGAGTCAATGTATATACATAGATATGTATGTGATATAATAGTTTGACTCCAGAATCGTAAGTGACTCCGACTCCGCTTTGACTTCAGCGTCTGTGTGCACCAAATTTATGCCGGCAACTCACTACCGTCAGTGAGTCAGTGATCTAGGTCTGCAAGTCGTTTATGGTCTCACCGATTGTAGCATAGGCTGCGTTTTGGTCGCATGTCAGAGACGCCTTCTTGAAAGTATCTGAGGAATAGTACATCGTCTAAAGCAGAATCAAAAAAGTGTTTACAAAAAATTAAGTTGATTACAGTAATCGATCAATAAACAGTAAAATGATTCATGTCTTCTAGCATATAAATTTGATTTAGTTGATTTTGAGACATATTAAGAAGCATTAATTATTTCATGGCATTAAAACTTGCCGCATTAATTCCAGAAAACTGCTGGGAAAGCATCATGATGACCGCTATGACCAGGGGCCAGCGCAAATGACGTTCAAAAAACATGTCTTTGAAGCGAACCTGAAAGTATTCTTAAGTTTCTAGCTATTATCTAGCTAAATCTTGTCCATTAGATATCAGAGCTAATTTTTAAAATTTGTTAACCCTTTCATGCTCACTGTGAACTTTAAGGAAGTAAAAGTTTAGATCCCACTCATACCTACGCGGTCGAGGCAACAGTTTTAGTTAAACGATTAACATGATGAGTTTCTTGAATGTTAAAAGAGACCCCTTCCCTTAGTGGCCCTGTACCCACCCAAATGTTGTTCTTTTAGCATTGTTATTTTTTAGTTCTTAACCATTCACATTCAACGCTCAACCATTTTTATTTTTATATTGTAGGGTTAGGCGCTGTCGCACCATCCATGATTTTCACTTTTTAACCATTTTTAAGCTGTCAACTTTGCATTTGCGTGAAAATACTTGAAAACTTTGTCCAGATGTCACCTCATTCGTTTGCCCATATATTGTCCCAATGCCCATTTAGAAGTAGCCATTTATGTAACCTTTATACTAATAAGGAATAGTTTGAATCGAAAACTATTTTATCAACCAGTAACCTAGCTAACCATACTGACTCGTGATTTCTGGAGAGAACTTTTCAGGTTTGAAAATAGCTCAACCTTTTCAGCCATTTTTCAGCTTACTTCTGGTTCCTTTCTGGCCCGGTTAGATTCTTCCAGCATTACGGCAATCTCGTTTTCAACGTTGTCGCTTTGACGTAACTTTTTCAACACTAAAACAGTAGCGTAATATTTGGTTGGCGCAAATAAAATTAAAAATAGTCGATGAAATTTGGATTTTTTACGCATAAAATATAATCAAATACCTAAATTAATTTCCTGAAAGCCTAAAACAATTTAAGACACGCCCATGCGGTACACCTTTTAAAAATTTGTAAAAGTTTTTAAAAAAGAATGTAGGTTTAACCCTGTGATGGCGTATAGTTTTTTTAAAAAACCGTCTAAATCTTTTAAGCTGATGAGGGTTTTGATAAATTTAGGTATTATTTACCTTCCCTGGCGCCTTGAACATTATTTTTGCTGAGCAGCATATATTTGGGTGATTCCGGGCAGAAAGGCAGACTGATTAGTTGGTAGATCGCAGGGACCACCGTCAAAGCTGAAAACGAAAAAAATAACTTAAAAAATAAAATAGAAAACAAAAATTCACCAAAAGGTGGTTGATGTAAACCATTTAGCCAGAATGATCTATTTTGCCTAGGTATATATCAACTTATGTATTTATTTTTCCGTATTTTAATGATTTAGTCGCAATATCGCAAATTATCTGACCAAAAATTGTCTTTGTCCCTCTGCCTATTTTTTTACCGACAAGCATAATTGGACGTTAGTCGGACTAAAATGTATACGGTATACCCCCATTAGGGTCGATTCATACTTACAGCCGTATGTCCGTTCAGCTGGCAAAATTTCGAAATAACACGTCACTCATCTTCCTTCCGTATTATACTCACACTGAAACCTAACAGTAACAGGTTTCGTCCACCAGTCTCACCCAATAATAGTGGCCACAGCCGTTGTGAACCGAGCACCTGCGACAGCCCCAGTGTTTGCGCCACCAGAATGGACGCCGTGGCACTGAGCTGGTTCACAGTCCCTAGGGCGCCACGGAGATTCACCGGCGCGATTTCCGTCAAATATAACGGCGCTATAGCCGTGTTCAGACCTGTTATAAAATAAATTAAAATAGTATATATTAATAATAATACCTGATTATGAAATGTTTTCAATTGTTTCTCAAATATCTAGGTACTAGAAAACCCAGTTTAGTATAGTACACTGATAGAAATATGTCGGATTTTAAGTAGGCTGTCTGTAAGTATTACTTGATTCTTATGTTCAGTTCTTAGTTTTCACTAGGTCGAATGGACCAATCAAAAAGAAATTATAAAATGACAAATGAAATTAAGGGTTGAAACAACGGCTCAAGCCAACGAATCTATCGACTAATAACTATTAACACTTATTTGAGTTTTTTGCGTTTTAACCACTCTTATTTATTATTTCTGTATGGGATCCTGGGTGCGTCCCCTTATTTATCGCGCCTTACCTTAATTGTTACTTTTGTCTAAAGTCTGTCAAAAAATAGACGCGACACTTTACTTATTTTAGTGGCATGACTTCTGCGACTACTTGCTGTACTCTTGATAGTCAAAATCTACTGTTTTCTTAATGAAATCGCATGTTTCTATTTCGCAAGTGGTGCAATTCTTTTTTGTCAGACTTTAGATAGAATTGGGCCTTACCGGAATTAAATCCTAGTATAAACCTGCCGACGAAAAGCAAGGGGTAAACACCGCTGGTTTTGGTCAACCCCAGGAAGGCTGCTCCGACAAGCGCTGCCACGTTGTTCAGATACATGGCGCCTTTTCTGAAATAACAAAAATCAAGAATTTGTTTGCGCTGAGTAAGTCGTAGGGGGGGGGTGTTGGTTGGGTTGGGTGGTGGGAGTGGGGTTTTTTTTTTTTTTTTTATTTTTTTTTTTTTTTGTTTTTTTTTGTTTTTTTTTTTTGTTTTGTTTTTTTTTTTTTTTTTTATTTTTTTTGGTTTGGTGTTTGGATTGTTTTTTTTTTTTTTTTTTTCTGTTGTCTTCTTTTGTGTTTTTTTTTTTTGTTGCGCGCTGCGTGCTCGTGTCCGCCGGTGGCCTCTGTGTTTCGCCGTCGTGTTCCCGCGTCTTTTTCCTCGCCTCTCATTCGCGCCAGAGGCATTTTTATTTGAACTCTTATGTGGCAGCCTTTTTTCGTATAAAATCAAATACAAACAGCTGTTGGATTAAAGTTAAATATTGTAAGTGTAATAAATCGGTAGATCAGAAACTAAGGGACAATTCCTGAAATGGATTAAACGGATTAGATTAAAATTTGTTTGGCCAATAACTCATGTTATCGTTTATCAATTTGTACGAAATTTGCAAAAGCAACTAATTGTAGCACCTCCCGCATGTGCACAACCTTTTTTAAGTCTACCTCAACATCGTGTTAAGGGGGTTTTTTTGGTTTCTTTGTTTTTCTTTCTCGGGTTTTTTTTTTGTATTTTTCTTTTATTAGGCAAACAAATTTTAATCTAATCCGCATCAATTCATTTTAGGAATTGGCCCTTACAAATCACATTGGAGTGTTACTGGAAAGTGAAAACTGGATGCAGATCATTAGCAGAATTTCTTATTTCCTACTTCTTATTTTCTAGTGGGACCCCCAACCTCAGGTAATATTTGGGACACAAAACGGTGGCATACCGCCCAAATTTCTCGGCAATAATTCCCGACAACAGACCACCCAGCATCCCACCGACGCAGTAAATGGACACGACCCAGCCGAAAATGAAATCCGCATTGTCTGGCGTCAAACTGGCGTCAAATTTGTCCACCGAACTTTCGTTCATCCATTCTTGGATTACCTAAAATATTTGACTGACCGGTCGTCGACTGTGGCAAAACACCATGCTATTTTATAGACTGGATTAAATGGGTTAAAAAGATTACAAGTTGTTTGCTTATAACTTATCTCAAAAATGAGAAAATAAGAAAGATCCTAAGTTTATCGAATGGTTTGGTTCAAAGTGGTTACTGGGTTGACGTTGAACTAACACCTTGAACGTGAAACGTTTTTAGCACAGAATACATATTGTATCAATCGTCAAAAGTTACAAACTTGATATTTTTTAGTGATCTTTTTTGATAAACCTTTTTTAACCTGATGATGGCAGGTTTCATTTTCATGATGGCGTACTTTTTTTAATCAAATTTTATGTTAGTTTTATTTTTCGCTTGTAATCTTTGTAATCTTGTACTTTTGTAATACTTTGTAATTTTATTATGTAGTAATTATTTAATCGATAAGTGACTGTTTCTTACGGCTTTGGGTTGATTGAGAACGCCAGTATTGTAGCCGAACTGAAATGATGAGCCAAAAGCCGCACAGCAAATGGCGTAAACCAGAGGCAAGGTTAATCGACCCTAAAAAGTATGACCAAAAAAGTTGAAGGTAACATACCTAGGTATAATAATAAGAAGATTTGATCCGTAATCACAATGTGTGGGTTCCACAAATCGCGTTTAACGTATACCCGGTTTAAGTCTAGCACGTGATAGTATGAAAGACACACACAGGCTGTCATTACAATTTTACTATTTCTAGACCGAGTTTAAAGTTAGGTGACCGCCTTTCGTGAATCCTAGCCAATACTTAAGTCTTTGAATTTAAACTGTCAGCCTCCGGCTCGCTTCACTCGGATACCTACGGCATCCTCGTGAGGTAAAAACTGATTATGTGAAACATTACTCCGACTAGTTTTAACAGTGTTAGAATGTGCTATAACGTGACATTATGCCTTACAGCGTTAAGCAGAGTGTATCTAAAACTTTTGATTTGTGCAAAAATTTTTAATTGGAAAACCTTTTAATTGAAAAAAAACTTCCATTTAGTATTCACACCCCCTTTTTTACTTACTTCAAGATCACGAGGTTTTTCGTCCATAGCTGTAATCCCTGTCACGAGAAACTTTAAAAATTAAACCGAAATTGTGCCAGTTTTGAATTTTAATTCCACTTTAATAAGCTAATGATTTCTAAGCACGGTTAAAGCTGAGAGACAAGCCATCTGGAGAAAGTTAGGGCTGATAACTTTTGATAAGAATCCAACTTAAATAAATTTACATTTTTCTTCAAAATGGCAGACAAAAAACAAATATGTGATTTTTGTCTGGTAAAAAATCTCTTGTGTCTGTCTCGCTGGTTTAGTTGGACTAAACATGAAAACAAGAAGGCAAAAGTTGCAAAATTACAAGCAAGCAAAAATGCGAGCAAAGTCTTCACATTAGAATGCGGAAATATAAAGGTTGTCTTTGTAATTTCGTATCGTGTTTGTACCTATCCAAAAAATCAATTGATTCAATCCAAAGACGACAAATAAGCCGAATCTGCTGCAAAAGGTTCAATTCAGTAAAGCATCAAGCATCTACTTTTTAAGTACACTGGACAGAGGCCATCGTGAACCTATTTATTGGACCAGCTACCTAGTACCTAGTACCTACAGTATATTTTCTTGATGTATCTTTCGCAAGAGCGCATCTTTTAACAGCCACTTCAAACTGCAAATTTTCAGTCAAAATATTTGAACGCAGTTTAATGACTGAAGTTTAATAACTAAAGCTTAGGCTATGTTTACTGATAAAATGATTACTTCCAGTAAAGCATCATCATCTACAGCATATGTGTGGTCAAGTGGTTGGTTAGTGTGGTGTGTTCCTAACCATGAGGTCATAGGTCATTCCTAGTGAAATTGCTTAATAGTCCCAAAACAAACTCGGCATGCTAGGTTGACCTATGGTACCTAACTCTCAATTTCGGATGTATTTGCAGCACTGAGTTAAAACTTACATAATATAGGTATTAATGTCTTATATTAAAATAGTCTGACCAAAAATTGCTGGACCATCAGTAGCCCGTTTCAATAAACTCACAGGCCCACAGGCACACATTTGTGGGCCTGTGACCTGCAGCCACAGGTGCCTGTGAATCCCGTTTCAATAAGCATGAAATGGTGCCTGTCACAGGCCACAGGCACAGGTCACTATTCCACAGGTGACGCACACAATGAGACTGCATGCTCGGCTTGCCAGCAAACGCACATAGGTACGCTGCTGAAAAACAGCCTGCTGTTATATGCGCGTTATATGAATTTCGCTGTGCCTGTGGCCTGTGGCCTGTGAGCTGTGACCTGTGCCTGTGAGATATTGAAACAGAATTCACAGGCACAGGCTCACAGGCCCACAAATTTGTGGGCCTGTGAGTTTATTGAAATGGGCTACAGGGCTGAGACAAAAAGAAACATGCTATTTCATTACTAAAAGGACGAATTAAAAGCAATAAAATTAGGTACAGCGAGTAATTACGAAAATCACGCCACCTGTTTTGTCTCAGGGTCCAGCACTCCTGCAGTTTCTGAGCAGATTTTACGTTTATATACTTGAACGTGAGCCAAACCAAGTTGTAGTTATTTACCGTAGCTAGGTAATACATATATTTGAACTTATTGCAAGTGGCGTCAATTGTCAACATTTACGTTTTTGCTATTATCGGCCACTGCAATCTTAGGGGCGGGGGTTGTTGGCGCGCGTGTTGTGCGTTCTGGTGGTTGGTTGCTTAAATCGCCTTTCCCTCGTGTGGCCTTACCCTAAAAGGCTCGATTCACACTTTCGACCCTTAACCTGGCATATGGATAGAGCTTGATACAGGGATATGCATCGTTCAGTGGACAAATTACGGAACAACGTAGGATACACTTTCTCCTTCCAGCAAGACAGACGCACGCGTGTTTACTGTTTTCGAAAACACATAAAATTTGGTTCAGGGGTATATTTAGGTTTAGTCCCAGAGTCACTACCAAGCTTGACCATATTTACGCTGTTTTTAATCATTTGAGCTACTGGGCCAATGCTGAGCTGTCATTAATCGTCTTAGGTAGCTGAAGGGTTACCCTCCACGACCACCAAAGCTGCACAAATCTTATCAATAAAAAACACAAAACCCAAACAATTTTTAATAAATTCTCTAAACATGATAGGCAGATAAAACATGACAGTACAGCAACACGTCGGGTTAGATATACATTTGCTTGAACTTGCACCAAACATTGTACAGTAACGGTATACATAAATAAACAACGTCCACAAGCCACTTAATTTAGGTAACCATAAAGCATTTTTTGCAAAAAAAGTATGTTTTTCAACTTAAAACATTTATATACAAGATTTTTTCATCACAAATGTTTTGAATGTAGCTTGAATGTTTTTAGTTTCATTCGCTATTTTCTTATTATTCGTGTCCTGAACTTCCAAAGGCTTATAACTAATTTAAATACGCGTATATTCAACCATATTACACACAGTTATTAGCCAA
This sequence comes from Trissonchulus sp. WLG1_4, assembly GCA_030248245.1. Classification (NCBI taxonomy): domain Eukaryota; kingdom Metazoa; phylum Nematoda; class Enoplea; order Enoplida; family Ironidae; genus Trissonchulus; species Trissonchulus sp. WLG1_4. The sequence continues at coordinate 32,061 of JASANF010010366.1, read as the reverse complement.
TAATTAGGTAAATGTACAAGAAAAAATAAACTATTTAACTATAAAAAGGCAGTAAGAGCAAAATAGCACACAAAATAAAGCCATTTACTTGACATCATTTATAGTGCTTTAACAAAGCAAGTAGTTGCGAAAATTACTGTACCTAAATTCACATTTAGACAGAGTTAAAAATGCAAATGGCTTTATTTAGTAACTCAAAAATAATTAAATTATGCAATTTGTGAAACATTATACATGATTTGTTAACAAAAAAACTATATCAAACCAACAACAATAAAAAATAAATTCCATTCGTAAAGTTCCTTAATAATGGTTAATAATTTTCTGTTATTACCTATATTAATAGTAACATATTTAGTTTCTTTTTTAATTGCACTGATTTTTAGCACATTTTCACATTCACCAGTCTGATTTAAAAAACTTTCCAACAACTCGGAAAGGAAAAACAATTACATAGATTCAAGTTTAATTTATTTATAAAAATTATTTAAAGAATTAAACGAAAAATTAAAACAATTTAGGCAAGAACAATTTAAAATATCAAAATACGCAATACTATATAAAATTGCACAAAACAAAGACTATGACTATACGTATATACTAATGATTAAACTAACACTGACTAAACAACTAATGGCTTTAACCAAAAATAGATGTTAGCGGTTAACTGGATTTATTTTAGTTAATCTAATCTGCTAATTTAGTTCTATATAAGGCCCTAAGGTCTGTCTTCCATCAGAGAAATCAGGAAAAAAATTTCAGCAATCAAAATTGAATTAGCGCAATAGCTGTATAATGATTTTTAGGGCTTTTTTCATAAAATAGATTTACTGAAGTAGATTATCTATATTTAATCTTAGTCATAACTCGGCAAACAGAAATTGCCAAAAGTCTTTAATTGTCAGGTAATTATAATTATTATCTGTCTATATTATCACCACAATTTATACAATGAAGTAGATTTATGAAAGAGTTAATCTAGTTAATCTAATCCAGCTAATCTGATTATGGCATAGTTCTCTGATGAGAACCGGGCCTCCAATGACTAATGGTACACCAACATTGCAAAATAAAGTTCACGTTAACAAGCTGTATATATTTAATCGATTTAATCCTTTAAATTCTTCCATTAATTTAATCCTCATCATTTGGAAAAAATACTACAATTTTAATGAAACACTATAATTGTAAACGTTATCGTTTAAAAATGATAGTGTAGTTTAATTAGTTTAAACAAACTCAATGTCAAAAAATTTATTTGCCTAAACTGCTGCTAAAAATAAAACCATAACAAAGATAAGCAACTATTTGATTGAATAATTAATTAATAATATAATCAGTTAAGCAATTATATCATAAACAAAGTCAAGGAAGAATCGATACGGCATAGGCCTTGAATATAACATTGCAAAACAAAATACAATATATCAACAGAAAATATACCGAATATATACAATTCAAAACAGTACATAAACATTAAATATTATTGGACACAAACCACAACAAATGCAAAAACTATCTAAATCTATTTATACAAAAAAATTAAATTTAGATTTAAAGTAACACATGATAAAAACGTTCATTGAAACCAATTTTAGAGGCAGCTAAACTTTAATAAGCCAATTGTTTTAAATAAAACGCCAAAACAATGTACCACAAAAAAGCTAGTGCAAACAAGCTCAAAAAATTAAATGCTGTAGACACAGAAGACAAAGAAGTTTGATTTAAGCTAAATCAAACAGTAAAAGGACAAACTGTATAAACTACGACATTTTTTAGGCAAGATCAACCATGTTAAAAAGTTGTATAACATCAGGCTGTTGTTAAAAAACAATTGTAACATTTATCTGTTTTCGCTGTGCGATACACGAGCAAAAACAGTTTGACCTTTAAGAGTCAAAAATCAAACTTGCGCGTATATCTTTCAAAAATCTATATACATACGCCCAAGCCACAAATAATGTGATAACTATAAACCCATTACCAATTTAAAATATCAATAATTTAAAATAAATAAACTAGAGGTAATCACCACAAAAAATGAGTCAGATACAAACAGAATACGATTCTAAAATATATTCCATACTAAATATAAACATAAATGCGATTCACTAAGCCTACGTTTGTCTGGTTAACTGTAGCTGTATATTATTTTGAAGTTTGAACTGAAGTTTTTAACTTTAAGAAAACTCAACTGCAAAGTAAATTCTTATAAGTAGGTTATTAACCTTAATTCATAAATTCATAAAGTAACCATGCCATAATACTAACACGTTGCGATATATATAGTATTTTAATGCTAAAATTCCAATACTTACACAAAATTTCTCTGTTACTAACATCTGGGCTAAACTGGCTGAATTTTAATTCTTATTTTGCCTGCTGAATCTCACGGTTCACGCAAGATAGGCTGAATGAATCGCATTTATGATAAGACCCTGCTTTATGTTAAAGTCCATAATTTTCAAAAATAAGTTTTTTATGACACTATAGCTGGAACTCACAAAGGTGTTTAAATCCAATGAAGGCAAAAATACTAAGATCCTAAAAAATCTGTTTAAAATTTCTCATTGCGATGCTCCATTTATAAAAATTAAAAAATAAATTGAAATTAAAAAATAAAAGTTAAAATTGAAAAAAATTAAAAATGTGTAAAGTCGAACACCTTTCGTGAATATTATATAAAAAGAAAACTTGAAAATATCAAGAAACTAAATTCTAAAAACGTAAATGAGTGATTATTGCTACGCTAACTAGCAAAAAACGGGAAAAAAGCTACCTAGCGAAATACTATAGAGTGAAATATAGCACACAAAATATACATACACGGGCCAATAAAAATAAAAAATAGACTACTAGTTATTCCTGACCTGAACAAAACAAAGCAAAATATAGAATATGCTAAATAAAGACAAGTTAACTTTATCGTTTTTCTAGTTTTTTAATCTTATTTCTTTAACAACTGCAAATTAATAAATATCAATCTTGCAACTAAGACAAGCATTTTCAAGACGTATATATTTGAAATATGTTTCAAAACGTCGTCTATAATCGGAAAAAGTAAGTTTTACACTAAGTCGTTAATACTTTCAATTATGAATGAACTTCCAATTACCTAAATTCAGCATATTCAAAATTACACAATTACAGTACCAGTGTACCACACATTGATTGGTCAATTACGATTGAATTCAGCAACATGGTTATATTATATATTAGCAAATTATAAGTTCATGTTCAATATTCAATTTTAGACAAAAATGTGCATTTTAGCACAAATTCTGCACTAAAAAATTCAGAAAGTGTGACTTTGCTATTTTAGGGGTGACGCTAGTATAACGTTCAGATTCAGTGTGTAACAGTTATATACATCTGGGGGGGACGAAAATTATAGGCGCTTCCCCCTCATTTTTTCAGGTTCTCCGAAATTCCGAATACTAAAAACTCCATCCCTACCAAAGCAAAAAACACCATGATGATGAACAATATTAACATTCATGCAAAAAATGACTGCTGGACGCTGATTGGCTGGTTTAGGCCGTTCGCTTGCCCCGCCGAAATTCCTCCACTATCTCTTCCACCGTGCGGCCTTTGGTTTCGGGCACGAACTTCCAGGTGAAAATGATGAAAATGGTCAGGAAGAAGGCAAACAGCAGGAAACTATATTGGCCGACGGCATTCTGAAAATAAAAATATAAAAAAATAATAGTGATCAATAAAAATGATGAACTAAAATAAAAATGCATAATGAAAAATAAGAACACCACTGCAACAGTCAAACTTCCAACAAATTAATACAGGAACATTTTATGGTTTTCTTCTATCTTCTTCGAATAAAAAAGCTCTACCTTGTCATTGAAACTAATTTTTGAAACCGTACACTGCAGAATGTACAGAAACAGCTTAAGAAACATTACTACCCATACGATTGATACTCAGAGCCGTATGTCCGTTTAGCCAGCAAAATTATAAAAATATTAGGCCTCCTAAATGTGCAGCAGGCTATCTAACGGACTTAATATTGAGTATACAAATCTGTCAATATAAGTTCATTCAACAATATAGAAATAAATTCTAATCTCACATTGAGTGGCAAAAAGACCAAGCCGACAATGAAGTTAGCAGTCCAGTTGGCCACCACGGCCACCGAGTTGGCGTGGGCTCGAGCGCCCTGCAGGAAAATCTCGCTCACGTAGAACCAAGGGATAGAACCTGAATAATAAAATCAGTCATAATTAATTAATTAGTTAATTAATTAATTAATTAAATAGTCATTAAAGTAAGACAAAAGTATGCTGAACCCTGATACAAAAAGAAACACGCGATTTCATTACGAAAAGAACGAAATACTAGCATCATGAGTAGATCAAGCCGCCTGTTTTGTCTCATGGTTCAGCAATTTCTGGTCAGACTTTAGTATAACAGATTGCTTTAACAGAAGATACTTTCGCTATCGAAAACCGCACGTTTAACAAGGTTTTTCCGTCAGCCTTGTGATAAACTTTATTAACTGACTAGATTAGCTTGATTAACTTCAGTAGCTTTACGTAAAAATATTGAGATTAGATGAAAATTATTTTCAAACAAAAAATGCTGGTGCAAAAAGTGAAAAAAATTTTCACGAAAAGCGATCATAATAATAGTTAAATTCCTAACCGGGACCCGATTTATCGAAACAAAATGTTCGCCATCGAAAATGTCCGTCATCGAAAATGTTCGTCATCGAACATTTTGAATTGATCAAAACATTTTCGCTGACGAACACTTGCTTTTACGATGACCAACATTTTCGATGATGAACTTTTCATGACGAACATTTTCGATGACGAACATTTTGTTTAGATAAATCGGGCCCAGAAGTATGAACTGTTATTTGAAGTCAAGAATGATGGGTACTATAAGGTTTAGGTGGTGCTTAATGTGTAAATAAATGATTATAATTCAAACGCTGAAATTTTAGTTTCTGTGAAACCATCGAAAACTTACCGGGTCCGGTAGCAAATGAAATGACGAACAGAAATACGAATACTATCGCGAAATAGGCTGCCAGCTCAGAGCCCTGAAACATATTTATCAAAATGTTAGGTGTGAAGTTAAAAATTGGCCGTAAGGGTAATACTTACAATGAAAGTTGGGATATTGCCTTTTCTTCGATAGTTTATAATGGCTCTTGCCTATTGACTAAATCTTGGTCGGTAATCGATAATTTTGTGTCAGACAAATAATTTTGCCCGGTCGTTTCTGGGAGGGTCGACTCTTTAGGCTGCTAAGGTTCAACGCATCCTTTGCGCTGCCAAGCTGGCTAATGGGAATAGTGTATTATCATTCATGTGTAACCAGATTAAATTATTTTAAGGGAAATTGTCGCGAAACCTGTTCAGAACCTTTTCCCGAACAAAAATGCCCGAAATTTTGCAAAATTTTCGAAAACTGCATTTTTACACACTTTGAACAAAATAATTTTCTAGACCTCCTATAGACTCTAGAGTTTAGGGGGTAGCCCCCCCATCCGAAATCTCACTGTAAGAGAGAACTAGTCACACAAATCAGCGTTAAGGTAGTCATAAAATCCTAGCCAATAAATAAAAAACATGAAACAAAAATTTCAAAAAAAATTACAACATTTTTACAAAAATAAAACACACACACCTGCCGGGGTATTTCAGTGTCGAGTACAACAGTGCCGTCCAACAGTCTCACGGAGCCATTGCCAAAGTCGAAGTCTGTCTGCAGAAAAAAAGGTTTGAGATAAATGAAAATCCGGAGACATTACAAAAGTTTATTAAAAAATATTACATTAAAAAATTGCATATAATACGCGCCTTTTACAATTCTTTTGTAACTTCAACGCAATGCGTATTGTATGACAGCGTCGAATTTATCAATACTCATTTTGCCCTTGACGTAGCTCTCGAGAGACCATAACCAAATTTAAGATTGTAATGAAACAAAATTTTAACACACTTGGTATCGTGGAAAATATTTGTGGTATCTCTTAAAGTGGGTGATCATACGAAGAACGAGAACATGCTTAAGCCTAAGCCTAAGCCTGAAACCTAATCTACGGGCAGATAAGGCAAACCAGAAAATGCACCTGCCCAGCCGTATTGAGCCTGCTCAGAGGCCCAGGAATATGAAGAAGAAGAACCAGAAAATGCAACTGTCATAACTGTCAAACAACAGGTATAGTCAGGGGGGGGAATAAAAACACGCATAGGGAACTAAGCTCATAACATCAGATAGGTTTGATGTTGAGCAATGGTGCCTACATCAGCATGTAGCTTGTGGCAAGAGCTATCGATTGGTGTAGTAAAACCGAATATACCTCATGCGCATATTGTGCCAAACCGGTTTCCAACCGTGTTTTTTTTACCCCGCATGTGGGCAAAAAAAACACGGCTGCGGCGGAAAAAAACACTGGTCATTTTTTGCGAGCACTTCGCTTTTCTAATGTTTTTCTAGTTTAAATCTTGTTTTTTATAACTTTTAAGCTTTTTAAACTGCTCTAAACTTTCAAAATCACAACGGGCATCAAGTTATATCCGACCTGATTCTACTGCACCTGCACGGTGTAACTCCATATTTTAGCACTGTCAATGGGCCTGATAAAAAATATGGCGCAGAAAAATTATTCTACATCACTAAAAAACATTTCTGACACAAAATGAGTGTGATTTATGCGTCTTAAAAAATTGACCTAAAATACGTGTTAAACATAGGGACCCGTCATCAGGGGCCATATCAACACAATACAATCAGTCCAAGGGCCAATTTTTTATGTGGAATTATGAGGTCACAGAAGTACTTCATACAGCAAGTTTGGGCCTGCTACCCATCTTCTCAGTACCTGCTTGTGATAAATAAAACCAATTTGAAGTGTGTTTTTTTTACCCGTTTTGGGTTGAAATTATGGGGGTAAAAAAACACACCCAAAATACATTATTATTAGAAAGGTAGCGGAAAGCAAGGTATGCCAAAAGAAAGACCACATAAAATAATGCTACTATGCACAACATGAAGCGTCAGTGTCAAAAGAGCTTCATGCTACAAACTTAGCAACTTATTAAAACCCTTACGTTTTTGACCATTTTTTGGGTGTCAACTTTGAGCTTGTGGGTCTGCCATACATTCTGAACTTCAGTAATGACTAATGCAATAGAATTACAGCATATCACGTACTATTTCTATTGCAGTATGTTACAGCTCTGTAACCCTTGTGTTCGCTGAGTAATGAGCCGTGTTTTTTTTACCCCTCTTTTACTCCGTGTTTTTTTTACCCCCCCTGACTATACAACAGATCTTTCGATCACCCACTACAAGCATTCCAAATATTTCAATAGTCTAGAGGTCGAACAATTTTAATTTAATATCTTCAACCGAATCTTCATTCTCGTTTACATCAAAATCAAAATAAACATTCCAGACTGGGATTTTTGTCGCAAAGACGTTCGCAATTGGGGAAACAATTTGCGAACGAATAAACGGAAACAATAACTTTTGCGAAAAAATTTTGTTTTGGGAAATTTTTTAGCTTTTCGCCAAATTGCGAAAATTTCAAACAAAAAAACCTAGATTCCATACAGGCGCCGGTTTCGGGGAGTATGTGAGACAGACGACCAGTAGCAGGGAGGTGAGCCACATGCCGACCATGCCGATCAGGTGCAGGGTGCGACGGCCGAAGCGGTCCACGATGGCCGTAGAGACAATCGTCATCAGCACGTTGATCACGCCCATGCCTGAAAAAAAGTGGGGGGCATGTCATGTAAAGCGTAAAGGGGCCAATTAAATGAGGGAGGTAAGGTTTGGAACGGGGTCAAAATTTGGGGGGGGCTGTAACGGGGACAAACTTTGTGGTGGGGGTGTGTCACGGGATCAAAATTGGGGGGGTGCTGTGGCCAAACTGAGAGGACTGCCCCCCAGTGCAGACTGCAGACCTGAAAAGAAATCTAGCCTGAAGTCCGAACCCGTGAAAACTGTGGACAGCAGACAGACGGTCAACAATAGAGCTAGACTGGTAACGTACAGCGGCGTCAAAATTTTCGGGGGCCTCTCCGGCTAAATTCTAGGGACCCTCCCCCCTGATCGACAGAAAATACCCTCAATGTTGCCGTTTTTACACGTTTTTTTGGTTGGGAGTTAACTAGGTCCCCCAGACCACAGCTTTACACACCCAAACCAGTGTTTCATTCCTTTCCCTCCCTCAAGTCGAATTACATGCCAAATTCTCAAAATTACGGGAGAGCTCCCCCTAATTTTTTTAGAGATCAGTTTTGCGGTATCCCCTCATCAAGAAATGCTCACTCCGCCCCCCCCCCCCGCAAAACTATTCTAACTAACTAAACTCACTATTTACTATATATTTTATATGCAATGATTATAATAAACATGTCTGTGCTCCAGTCAAAACAATAGATTACCAATAGTGGCCATCTGTGCATGGAAAGGCTCTAGGCCGGCTCCGACGAATATGACGGAAGAATAGTACATGGCCACATTGATGCCTGACAGCTGCTGGGACATCATCATCATGACGGCGATGAACAACGGCCAGCGAAGCACCGGGTCGCGAAACATGTCGCCGAACTGCACCTGAAACAGCCACAACAATCAGTGTCATACATGTATGAGGGGGACCCCCCATATCAAGGGGCCGTGGGGGGAGGGTCCCCAAATTGTGGGCAAAGTTTAGTAAAAAGGGCACTTTTTCGGCAAAAAATTTACAAAATTTAGGGTATTTTTGGTCAATCTCGGAAGGGGGGGAACCCAAAATTTGGACAGGAGAGCCCCCCCCAAAATAATGACCCCATTACATGTATGTTTGTGCCCCTCCTCTTTTAGATGGGCTACCTCCCACAGTCGCACATATCCCTGTGAGTGTGACAACAACAAGACAAGTTGACTTACTTTTGGTACTTTCTTTGCACGCGCTGCCTCTTCTTCCATCTCTGCGATTTCGTCTTGGACGTGGGGCGTTTTACGCAACTTGACCAGGGCTGAAAAAATAAACAAATATTTATTATTAAAAAACAAATATTTATTCAAAAAATTTGATACTAACAATAAAAATATCACGTAACGTAGAAGTCAAACAGCAATAATTTTATTGGTAAGGGAAAAAAAAGCTAAAGGCAACCCATAGTTTTGTTTTGCCAATAAATAGTTTTGCCAACAAATCATGAAAGCAAACATAACTCAATGTACAAAGTATAATATATGTATGTATAGCACAACTAATTATGCGCAAAATTTTGTACACCTATCTCAACCAACTCTGAAATAATTCAACCAAACATTTGTTAATCTAATCCGTTTAATCCAGTTAATCCTCTGCCAACCTTGCTCTGCTCGTTCGTTCTGATGTTTATTGATGAGCATGTGTTTGGGTGATTCCGGGCACATGGGCAGAAAGATAATCTGGTAGACAGCTGGCGCCGCCGTTAGGGCTGAAACAGATCACATTCGTCTACCCGTTTGATTGATCCACATAATCTGACTAATCTGCTTAAGCCAGGTTCATACTCTCGGCCTTAAGGACACAGGGGCAGGGACAAGGACAACTTTTGGTTGGCCGCTGTGAAATTGAAGAAAAGCCCAATCGTTTCGGTTAATGTTTTAGTATATAAGGGCCAATTCCTAAAATAGACTTAACGGATTTATTTTAATCGGACTTAACGAGTGGATTTAACAAGCTGCAAAATCCAATTCCTAAAATACCTGATTTAACGGATTTAACTTGTCAGGCTGCATATTTTAAATCCGTTTAGTCGGACTTAGCTGAGCACGTTGATGCGCTTAAATCCATTAAATCCGGTATTTTAGGAATTGGATTTTAATTAAATCCGACTATTTTTAATCTGACTTAATTTAGTCCGATCCAATTCCTAAAATACAAGATTTAATAGTTTTCTTAATGCTACCGCTTTGCTGCCAAGCGTCATTTTTACTAATTTTTCATCGCATTTGAAATTAATAATGTTTAGACCATTTCTTTCCCTTTGTTTTATACATGTTTAATACTTTTAGGCAGCAATTAGAATCGCACTTTTACAATCATAGTTGCGTTGTATCTCGATTGTTAAGTATATAAATTTTTGGACAAGTAGATGAAAGCATGGTGTATAAGTCGTCCTTCACCCTTTCCGGCATATTGTGACATACATCAGAATCAAAACTGCACATATCAGACTATAAAAACCTGTCGGCGTGATGTTTCACAGAATCGACTACTTCGAAGATGCCTTTGGCTATTCGAGTGAAGCAAGTCGGTGGCCGAGTAGCCAGGAATGATAGTCCTGCCACAAAACTGTTCCTGTGATACGGGCTCCGTCTGTGGTGACAAATCAAAACCCAGCCGAATTGCGATTTTGAATCTTTGTTCAGGAAAAGTCAGGAACAGAAATAACATAATACACCTGAAGTAGCTGCCGAACACCCTTCCCAAGCCGACAGTGACACGATCGACTCTAAAGCAGAAGACGCACCAGGTAGAACCCCATTAAACTAGCATGCATGCAATTCTGTGGAATAGGAAGTGCATATAGTTCAATCGTTATTTGCAGCAATCTAATAAATTGCATGAATGTTGGGTAGGTCTGGGCGGACAGATGCACACATTTGACTCAACTAAAAACAGACAAAGTTGTACAATAAAACTGCGTTTCAAAAGCCTTTCAGTCGACAGTTTGTTTTTTAGCTTCTATATGCTTGTTATAGGCATGTTGAACTACCAAATTTTATAAAATGAAAAAATTATATAGTTAAAAAGCAGCGAGTGTGTGTGTATTCGCATTAATAATAACCAATAATTACAATAAAATGAAAAAATAAAATCACAAAACTTGTGGTAAAAAGCCCAATTTAAGCGCTTTAATTTGACATATAGATCGTCCAAATCGGTTAAGGTAGTCTAAAGTTATAAGCAGTTAAATGAGACGCCCGCTGCCTTAAATCCATTAAATCCGCGTCACGTTACGCGGATTTAAAATCATACAATTTGCATGTAGTTTTGAATCCGAATATTAAACGGATTTAAATAAATCCATTTTTGGAATTGGATTTTTGCTCAGCGGACTCAATTAAGTCCAGCAGCACGATTAATCCGAAGGTATTTTAGGAATTGAAATGGATTAAAAATTTAAATCCGGCGGTATTTTAGGAATTGGATCGGACTAAAATAAGTCTGTTTAGTCCGTCTGAAACTTTGAACTCGATAACTCCGAAATCCAATTCCTAAATTCCAGATTTAATTAAGTCTAATCCGTTAAGTCTATTTTAGGAATTGGCCCTTAGTAACCTTGACTTCAATGCAACTTTGCTCACGCGGAAGAAAAAACAATAATACACAATCGGTTCAACAAAATTATCCTCTGAGTCTGAACTGCTAAGGGCAAAAATTAGAGGGACAACTGACAAGGATAAGGACGAGTATGAACAGGGCTTAAATCTCCATACGAATGTCTGTAGTCCTTCGTAGTGATTAATCTCCTTAATCTACCTGACCTGAGCTCGTTAATCTTCATAGTTCTTCTCTTCCTCATAATTAATCTTCCAAATTAGATCGCAGCAACTTCCAGGATTACCAGTTTCACTCCTGCCCAATCAATATTTATTAGTGAATAATCCCTTTTCTACTAAAAACTAATCTCTATTACCCAATGCTTTCCCAACGACTCATATGTTAATCTTTTTAATCCCCTAAATCCCCTTCACTACTAATCCTAATCCCCTGCGACCTACCAAACAGCAAAGGCCACCACTGATCTGATCCTAGCAACTGTGGCAGCCCAATAATCATGGACACTAGAATGGATATTGTGACCAGCAGCTGGTGCACTGTGCCCAGGGCCCCCCTCAGGTTGACGGGGGAGATTTCGGTCAGGTAGAGGGGCACCAGGGCTGTGTTGAGGCCAGCATTGAAGCCGATCACAATGCGTCCCAGGAATAGCATCGGGTAGGCGCCACTGAGCTTGCTGAAGCCTAGGATGGCGGCGGCCATGAAGGCAAAAATGTTGTTGAACAGCATGCCGCCTTTGCTGAAACGGAATGAAAGCAATCGGATTGGCATTGGGAGTCACAAAAGGTGTTTAACTTTAGACTCGGTCTAAAACGTAGTTTTCCAATGAAACAGACCATCGTACAGACTGTTTTACACAATTATATTGGGGCAGCGATAGGCATACATGTATGGGGGAGGGCATGGGGCGGACCCCCCAAATCGAGGGGTCGGGTGGACGGTCCCGAAAATTGGGGCAAAATTCAGTAAAAGCGGCACTTTTTTGGGAAAATTTTACAAAATTCGGCTATTTTTGGTTGATAAGGGAGGGTTTCCAAAATTTGGCCGGAGATGCCCCCCCCCCCCCAAAAAAAATTTGGACCCCGTTACATGTACGGCGATAGGGTATAGGGATTCCTCGCGCGGGGCATCCCATACCGTTGGGCGATTGTCACATTTTCAATTTGTACCAAAATTTTTACCCAAAATTGCCACTTTCTCTAACATTCGCCAAATATAAGTTGTATGGTCGTCACGAAATTTACGTCACCTCCAACTGCTTTTGATTGCCAAAAAAGGACTTCAAAAAGTATAAATAACAAAAAATTCGCCAAAATTTTGAATAAAACTATATAAAGGTCAGCGTCAGTCAAAACTGAGAATACTTCCAGAACAAAAAGAACAACACAATAAGATTTTAAAAAAAAATTGTTCCAAAACATCCAATCACCGTCCAAAGCGTTCAGCCACCAGTCCTGAGATCAGACCGCCGACCATGCCGCCGATGCAGTAGACCGAGACCACCCAGCCGAAGATCACGTCGTTTTCTGCCTGGCCCAGCTCGGCGCCGAACAGATTCGAATGGCTCTCGTTGATCCATCGTTGAACTGGCTAAAAAACAACCAAATAGTAGTTGCAAAAAACCGTTTTGATCATTACACAAATTCAATACACATTATTATTATTATATTGTATGCTGGGTTTTTTTTGGGCCAAAACGTTAGCGTTGGCGAAAATTTTTAAGAGTTTGCTAAAACTTTTTTGGTCGTTTGAGCCAATTTGCTAAAACAAATTCGGCAGAAAAAATTTCTGATAACTCTACATTCTCCAATTCACCAAATTTTGTCCAAAATTCGAAAAATTTTCCTATGCGTCCCCAATTAACCGCTTTTTGCATTAGACGCAAAAAATTTCCTTGTGATACAATTTACACCCATCTGCAACAATGTTTCATTTAACACAGTGATCCAGTCAAGTATTTTATCTTTCTGTTGTTCAATTTTTCAGGATCAGTTTTTTACTTCGTTTACTGAAAACTTTCGCAAACCACGTTCGGTGAGTCATTCCGATCCGTCAAACGTGGGCATTTCGGAATAAATCCGTCCCCAGTCCCCTGCAACTTTGTGGTTTAGTAATCTTACGTTTGTAAACCGGTTTTGTAAGTGTTACAAACTTCCAATAGCTAAAAAGTGCATTTTATATATACCATTACAAAAAAATCTAAAAGTCATTACCCCCGAAATTGTTTTCTGAGACTGACTGCATATAAGATACTTACAGTCCGCCGCCAAATCCCTGCACTATGTGGCTTAAAGGTCTTGCATTTGCAATGCAAATTTTTGCGTTAAAATTGGAAAAAGTAAATTTTTTTCTGGGTATGCCACAGCTTAGTCACTTGTGAAAAAATTCAAATCGAAGTGAATAGAATTGAAGCTAAATATTTTCTTTAAAAACGTAGCTAAAAAATTTTAATATTGGCGAAAAAATTTTCGGACCTTATAGCCACTTTGCTAAAACTTACTGGCGAAAAAAACCCCAGATTGTATGTAAAAGGGGAGATACGGGGGACGCTTTTCCCAAAATTGAGCATCGAATGAGCAAGAAGGGTTCCCGCAAATGAGCGAAAGTGGGTAAAAATGGCACATTTTTTGAAAATTAAATAAAAATTTTGACATAGGGCTAAGTCGCGTCCCCGAAATTTTTACGGCCTTACATATTACAAGAGAATAAGCGATGTTATACATAAATATATACTTGCTAAAACAAATATTTTACAGCGTCCTACTCGATATCATGAGCTATTGGCAACACGACATTTTAATCTAATCCGTTTAATTTAATCCCTTTTCCGGTGACCACAAACCTCTTTGGGATTGTTGATCACGCCAATGTTGTATCCAAACTGGGCGGATGAGCCGAAAGCAGCGGCGCAGGTGGCCAAGATTAACGTGCCAGTCAGACGGCCCTGAAACAAAGCAAAATAGGACTAAGGGGATTATCAGGATTAAATTTTATCAGCTAAAATGCAGCGACTTAGAGTTGCTTCTCTGTTTGCCTTAAAATTCGAGTTTCTAGTCTTACTAAGAGCCTTTTCATAAATTAGTATTAGCTGGGTCAGATTAAATAGATTAACTTCATAACTGAACATAGGATTAACTTCATAAAATTATGCACGTATATATATGCAGATGACACGGTTTAGTATATATATAATCTAGTAAATCATATTCAGTTAATGTAATTTATGAAAAGACCGTAAGCGAGCTAAAACATCCAGTGTAAAGTCATACATTAGTGTAAACAACACATGAACGTGAATGTTATACCCCACACGTCCCACCCCATTAATAAGCCCATTTTCCAAGTTTAGCTAAATCAGGTAGTAAAACCAAACTAAAACAAAAAATAATTGATAATAAAGACAACTATATACTTATATACATGGAAGTTATAGATATATACATGTATAAAAAAAAGTTTGGCACATCCTAAAGATCCCCAAAAGCAATGATAAATGTCGAAAGCAAGCAAAATCAAAAATAAAAAAGAACATAGGAATTAGAAGGAAGTATGCAAGTGCTGTGATATTAATAAAAAATTAAAATTCATCTGCTAAAATCATACTTTAACACAAGGGTCTAATCTGGGGAATCTGGGGAGTCTTGTGTCGACATTTTGACTGCCCTTGTATGGAGGTGCGAAGGGGAAACCTCGCCGATTTTTCGGAGGACCAACCTTAGTGCGTGGTAACCGAACTGCGAACAGTTGATTACCACACCAAAATTTGCTAAGTTCGGCGCTTTTCACTGATGTGATGATATTTCGAACTTACATAGAATTGCGTCAAAAGTCAAAACCCTTGGGTTGACCAGTGGCAACCTAAAGTTTGTGCGTGCAATACGGGAAAAACCGTATTTTGTCGGCGACCATGTTATGCTTGCCCTTGTATCAGAATCAAAAATCTGGGGGGGAAGGGGTTACATATGCCCCATACCCTCCCCCAACGTTTAACTGTAGCGAAACTAGAATTTAAGCGGAGGAATTCAGATCAGGTGTCTGTTGCTCAACTTTACTTACAAGCAAGGTTTTTTTCAAAATTGACAATTGGTCCGCGTTGAGCCAGGTTAATTGGTCAATTGGTTTCGTTGAGTCCAGTTAAGCACTGTCTGGGTCAAGAATATTTGCCGTAAACGGACATTTGTAATATAATGTGTACAGTGGTACACGTATATACCCAGGAAAAAATTCGGGGGATAACTTTTCGATGTTTTTATTGGGATAAAACCATACATGTATGAGGGGGGATGGGGGGGACCCCCCCTAAATCGAACACCCGGGGTGGAGGGTCCCCAAAATTTGGGCAAAATTTTGAAAAAATGGCACTTTTTGGCGAAATTTTTAGAAAATTTTGCAAAATTTAGGGTATTTTTGGTCGATCTGGGGGGAGGGTCCCCAAAATTTGGCCGGAGAGGCCCCCCCAAAACTTTGACCCCGTTACATGTATGGATAAAACGGACTTTTTAGCAATTTTAACTAAAAAATTAGCATCGCAAATGCAAAAGCACTTATCTACACAGCTGCAAGGGTGTGGGGGCGGTAGCCCCCAGCGAAAATTGAGATTTTTCACTTTTTAGGCGAAAATTGGTCAAGTGGCGACGTATCAGAATTTTTTCAAGCCGAGAAATTAAAAGCAAATCACGTCAGAAGCAAAACGTCTCGTCAGATAGTGCACTATGTACTCGTGTATACATGCAGAGTCTTTGATGACAAATACGAGTTAGTCACTACGTTGCAGGGGTCTGGGGGCGGCAGCCCCCCGCCCCCCCCAAAAAAATTGAAATTTTTTTAATTTCTAGGCCGAATTTGGTCAAATCAGCATCAATATTTGCTCAAAACCTTTCGCAAAGCGTCGTCATTTTTATTTTCTGAATGCCATTTTTAAGTTTAATTTCTGCAAATGACGAAATCTTTGACAAAAAAAATTTGTCCGGCAGTCCGGCACACACATCTTCCCAGCGTAAGGGGGGGGGGCAACCTGAATAAGTGAAAATTTTAGGTTCTCCGATTCACTTCAAATTTGCACACAATGTAGCCCCAGGGAAGGCGCGTCGCAAATGTAACAAACTGGAACCAATGCTTTTGCCAAGCCCAGAACCCGATAAGCAAAAACAAGGAATAGTAAGACAAAGTTTGGGATCTGGGCTGGGGGCTGCAGCCCCCCAGGAAAAAGTTGGAAATTTTTTTATTTTTTGGCAAAATTTGGTCAAATGGAGACGTATCGGAAATTATTTTCGGCAGGCAACTTACTGGAGTGATTCAACTAGTTAGATCTTTAATTACACATGTGCATGGGTATGGCTTGGGTCAGGTTAATTTTTGCTGGGTCCAGTTAACAGATCTTGAGTCTGGACCCACTCATGGACCCAAAAAGACCCTGCGGGTTACAAGTCTATATATTACAACGGTAAGTGCAAAATCAGGTGACTCGTTACGAATTCATCATATAAACTCATTACGATTTACGAATCACCTGATTTTGCACTTACAATTGCTACAACAACAACAACAACTGTAAGACTTGTGAGCAACAGGCCCCAAGAGGGAAAAAACATTCAAAATATTTCAAAACGTACTTCCAAATTTCGGCTTCCCTTACTGGCGGGCGCCGGCTCCCCGGGTTGAAGTCGATCCAATTCGTATTTTTCCGCAACCATTATCAAAAATGACTCCAAAAGAAATGCAAATAAAATTAAAAAACCACAAGTCAATAGTGCGAAAATAAAAGTCAAAAGTGACTAGAACTTCAATATACTCAAATATCGGCAGCCGGTATATAAGTGGCAAGTTATCAGAATTAAGTAGTTTTTGGCAAATATAATAATATCAATAAGTCGAAATCAAAAATCAAAACACAGACCGCAGCAGTGAATAAATGAAGAAATTGAAAAATACTAGAATCTAAAAATCTAGTATGTTAGCACCGGACACGCAACATTGCAGACCAAAGCCCGCCGTAGACACCAAAAATAAATATATATACCAAGTCGACAAAAATAAAGCGTTATAAACGGAAGGGTGAACCTTCACCAAAAATTAAGCAACCAAAATTAGTAGACACCCGAGCACCGAGTTATATGATAAATATATATCAAAATCTGAAACAAAAACACCATTACAATAAATAAATAAATCTAAAACAACATAATATTCTACAACTAGAAATATAAACAATAAATAAATATATATATATATATATATATATATATATATATATCAGGGTTGGTTTTTTTCCGGAAAAAAATTATGGCCGGAAAAAAACCGGTTTTTTTCAGGTTTTTTTCCGGTTTTTTTCCGAGTTTTTTTCCGATGTCCAAAAATGACGGTAAAGTAGTTCTGAAGTGTAATTTTACATTTTGCGTCTTAGTAACTTCATTATTATTCACTGGTAACTCTTCAATAGTTATTACGTTTTTTCTGGACTAGATAGATGCAATAACTACCATAATAGCCAGTGTTTCTGTTTTAAATTTGTCTAATTAGTTTTGGTGGGGTAGGAAGGAGTGTAGGACTAAGGTGGGGTAAGTTCGCTGTCAGTTTATCAGTTTACTGATTGGGTTCTAAAGTCGACAGAAGAGGGAATGGTTCTGGCATTGCAAACTGCAAAGTGTATTCAAACTGCCATTCAGGGTGGGTATTTTAATTTTTGAAGAAGAATTAATTTACATACTTCGCAGTTCAAAATTGGACTCAATTGAATTTGAACAATTTTTCCATAAAATTTTCACAAAAAACGGGAAAACCGCCATATTATATACTTTTCGCCAAAAAAGTCATAAATGCGTCTAGAGAAAGGCTTTCTTGGCTGAAATGGAACAGCTGAAGCCCTGGATCATTGCCTAAAGGTTGTATGCTGTTGCATTCTGGTTCAATATTTTGATTTGTTGTTGAAATGTACGTATACAGTCTACCCATACAAACATTTATCCCTTAAATAGATGTGTATAGCCCTCTGGGGATTAGATCGGCGTATGTTTCGATGTTGATCCTATTTCGCTGGTTGAATGGAGATCCGCTCTTATTGAAATGTTAAAAATTCACGTGAAACGTTGAATTAAATTTTTCGTAAAATCAAGTAGTTTTTTGTTGGCCTGTTGCTGTTGAACGGAAACAGCCGCTTCAGGTTACTTAAGATAGTGGTAAAATCTTAAAGTTATATCCGATAAAATAAGCTGGTCCGACGTCACGGAAAATTTGATATTAAAATTTATAACTGTCATGAAATTTTCTAGCACTACTTGCGACTACCTATTAAGGAAGCAGGTATTTATAGTAGTTCGGCTTACATACAGTATAGCATATAGAACCCTAGGTAGGACAGGGATTATAGACACGGTTCATTATAGACACCCTGAAAAGGAACGGATAGCTTCATAGCTTCTCAATAAACCGTATATTTCCATGTTCATGAGGGCGAGGGGTTACACTGATATAAAAATTTGAAGTCAGTATCGTTCCATCCACCCATTGCCAATTAGTTCAATAACGTTCATTAGTGACAAAAACGTCTTACATTTGTTTTTCTAAACAATTTTATAGCATTTTGTGCAAGTTTGACCATTACTGGACTAACTTACCAGTTTCGAGTTTTTTTCCGTTTTTTTCCGACCCCTCGGAAAAAAACGGAAAAAAAACGGAAAAAACCGTTTTTTTCCGGGAGTTTTTTTCCGGTGCCCAACCCTGGTATATATATATATTTATATATATATATATATATATATATATATATATATATATATATATATATATATATATATATATATCTTGAGAAATATGACAGATGTTCGCTGATATGACGACTATTGTAAGTTTTGCAGAGAGTGAAATGATAATTTAATTAACAGACAAAACGAATAGACAAAGAACGGATCCTACTTAACATATGATGTATTAGCTATATATGTTAGCTATATATAACTTAAATTTGTCTATATGTATTATGTATACCGAATTAGGTAATTTAAACAAGACACTAAGACTAACGAGATCTGAAACGAAAATCATCCCAGTGTCCTTAAGGACAAGTATGAACCGTACTTAACATGAAATAAGGTATATAACTGTGTGATGTTATGATTAGTCATCAGTGATTAGTTACCAAAGAGTTGTCCAAATCTTAATCCGCGCAGCATAAGCTTATTACAGAATGGCAGGTTTCAAATTTGACGCCTGAATAATGACTATAAATAAATGCTATTAGGTCTACATATGTACTATAAGAAGGTATATGAATGTAAACATAACAACACCCTGATAGTATACCTACTTAAGTCGCTTTTAACTATTTCACAAAGGAGTAGGGGTACCACAAATGTGATAAAAACTGAAAAAGACCTTAAAAATATAAAAATATATACGCGCTTAGTTTTTCACAATCAGAAAATGTGCGACAATATATGCATAAGGGGTCACCGAAATTTGACCAAAATACCCCCTCCCCATAAAACATGTTTGTCTGACAGTTCTTATCAAGAAATTATCAGTCAGACCTATTTGACACTTTTTTGACCAAATTAAAAATTAGTAACAACCTTTTAAAAGGGTTTTATCAGCCATGGGGCATTAGGGCGCACTAACTCGCAAATCAACTGGCAAACTGAACATCTCTACATAGACTATGTGTATGTATGAGGGGGTGGGGTAGACCACCCCCCCCCCCCGATAAAAAAATCAAGGATCGGGGGATGGGTCCCCAAAATTTAAGCAAAATTTTGCAAATTTTAGGGTATTTTTGGTCGAGCAGGGGGGGAGGGTAGGGTCCCCAAAATTTGGCCAGAGAGGGCCCCCCCAAATTTTGACCCTGTTACATGTGTATATGGTGTATATATATGACTGACTTCCTGCAAGGTTCGATCAACGGTGAGTTTTTGGATTTCGTTCTACATTGGACATTTTGTACTTACATGGGTGCAAACGAAATGTTATGTGGTCAGTTTTTCCATAATTGCCCTGTATACTTAGCTATGACTCTTCAAATTGATGAATTTTGAAAATATTTTAGTATAACTGGTGCCACTTGATGTAATGCGTTCCCAAGCCGCATTGAAAGCAGATCAGCAGCCTGTTTTTCCGTTTAAAAACGTTTTTGCCATAAAAATAACGTAAAAAAACAGGTATACTTTTCATTACAAATGGCCAAATTTTACGGCCGCCATCACATGCAGTAGAAAATGAATATATAAACAACACATTTTAAAACCATACACATTTTTAAGTAAACCAAAGAGATGTACATACGGCTCACGAAAAAAAAGTGGAACGGTCTGAGCTAAGCTATGCGGCCTAACAAACTGTATTATGAAAACAAACCAACTGGAAATGGAATTTGTAATCAAGCTTGTACTGTTTCTTGTATTAGTGCAAAACGGCAGAAACAAAACAACGTTGTTCATTATGGAAAAATGCCAATGAAAAACAAAAAAGGGTAAAAAAACATAGATATAGCGAAGGGCGTAGCCAGAAGGGGGGGAGGCAATCACCACCCGAAGTAGTTTCCAGTGAATTATTGCGCCAAGAATCCCCTCTTTGGTTTTGCCCGGTCGAAAAAAATTTCCGGTACGTCTCCAATTGACTAAATTGAGACTGAAAATTGAAAAAATCTCCAATATTTTCTGGGAGGCATCGCCCCCAGACCTCTATAGCTTTGCGACTTCGTGATCTTGCATTTGTAATGTGAATTTAAGTGGTAAATTTGCTAAAGTTCAGTTTATATAACTGCTTAACCATTATAAAAAACCGAAAAGTCATCTCCCGAAAATTTTTCTGAGTACGCCACTGGATATAGCACTCTATGAGGGACGAAAATGATAACGTTTTTCTAATTTTAAAATGATTCTCAGAATCTACGAGTAAATTTTGAAAATAAGGCACCATATTTTCAGAATCCCTCGTTTAGCAAGAATTTGTCTAAATATATATATATGCTCCTAAATACCACAGGACTGCATATTCTAGTGCTTACACGAAACCCTACTAAAGTTCGCCAAGCAACGTTTATAGCAATTTTAAACAATTTGATAAATTGCCCAAACACATCCAGCATTCATAGAGTAAGAAAAATGCCTTAAACACTTTAACAAGGAGGCAATCTTGCACAAAAAACCGACAACTGACATCTGCGACTACGTTTGGCAATTCATAATAACGTAGCTGTGAAAAATGAGAGTACCTGACTCCCCTCCGACGGAAGAAAATGTCGGCTAAATGCTAGCTATCTACATTTTGTCTCCTAAAGCCCGGTTTATACTGTCCGGTCCCGGTCCTTGTCCTTTTGTCCCTAAGCAGCCCTGAGGAAAATACCGGGCCAAATCTCACAATTTTTTGCATGAACAATGTTGGTACGAAGACTAGTGCGTAAGCAAAAAATTATGTAACCCAAAAGATTTTACCGGCTCATCACAACAGCTGGTCAAGTTTGTCCTTGCCCCTGAATGTCCTCAAGGACAACTATAAACCGGACCTATGCGTCAAACATTTAAGGGATCAACCGGAGAACCGGTTTAGGTTACGGTTATTGCATTCCGGAACCGGAACCGCCAGACGTCGTACAAAGGGTTGGTCCCTTTGATTTTTGTTGTAAAACTTATGATAAAAGTAACAATTTAAGAAAAATTCCGGACAAAACTGCACGTCGGGCCGAAAACCCGGTATAATACACATTCTAACAAATGTCTAAACCGAGGAAAACACAAGACATGATCAAAAGTCATAGCGAAAATAGAAAATCAATCAAGCGTTCGTCAAAAAATACCATCGACTAAATTTCCAAAAAAAATAAATTTCAGTAGAGATGGGCACCTGCCACTGAATGAGCATTTTCACAAATGACGACAAACTAGCAAAGATGTTACATATATGTACGTATATAATGTCGACATGTACAATACATGCGTACATGGATACATATGTATATATTGAAACAAGAAACTTGCTCTAGCAGTTTCAAAACAAAGTTATATACCACCGCCGTCCCAACAAAAGTTATCCTAAGGAACCAGTAATGAATTTGCTGAAGCAAAGTTCAGCTAACTCAATCCATGAGACGGGGGGGACTAAAAATACAGGATAAAAAGGCAACATCTAAACAACAAAAAATTGAAAACTGTTACGCATCAAAACAGACTAAATGTCTTTCTAATCAAAAAAGCACTATGTATATAACGATTTCTCACAAAAAATCAAGGAACCCCCTGAAAAAACATGCACACGTATTTGAACAACTTCTGAAAACAAAAAACTGAGGTAGTCGAACAGAAGTGTAAACAAACAGTTCACTCGAAAATTGTTGGCGAAAATTTTCTCACTCGTTTAGTATGGACTGAAACAGTTTAAAGCGAGGCGACCGTTTTTCGCATTAGCATCGCTAAAAAAACCGGTTCCCTCGATTTCAACTAAAGTTGACACGAAAGTTTGAACGGCATTCTAGGGCTAGCCCGCTTCGTATGCACTGAGGAAGGCAAATGCGTATATACGTACATGTGTACATATATACTGTGTACACAAGTGGACATGGAAGGTTTTAGATGGAAAGCACACGTCCCGCCACCCAGATTTAAAATTTCTGGACAAGCCCCTCCCCTTGCTGCTGAAAAAAGATGATATGAAGCTAAAATTTGTCGCTGATGACTGCGAAATGCTACGAAAATGAGCAAAAAACCGAAAGAAATTTTAAATTATCAAAATGTTGCAAAACATTTCATAAATTTATTAAATAGATAATTATATATAATACATAATTTTTCACAACAGATATATAAGTTATGACAAAAATAAAACTAAAACAATTACAAATTCAAATTATTTAAAATCTAAGTTTGTAGGGAGATCGAATCAGAATGCGAATGAAATGAGTGAAATTACTAAGAGTTTGAAAGCATAGATAAATTTAACAACATTAACAAAAGCCACCATGTCAAAATACAAGCCAACAACTGAACAAATTATACAAAATACAAGCCAACAACTGAACAAATTATATTATACACTCAAGCCAAAAAATTTCCACAAAAACAAAAAATACATTTAGTCCCGACAATAAACTGATCAAAACCATAATACAAAACGAAACGGAAGCATGATAAAAGCAAAACGAAAACGCAATAAAAAAAAACAAGACAAGTTTTACAAGACAAGACACAAGACCAAAATCGACTAAAATGTAATGCAAGTCACAAAAAAGTCTCGCTAAAGTATGCCACATTTACAAAACAGAACACAAATGAAAAATCCTTCCTAAAATGAGGTATGTCAAATTCAGCGAGGCAAATAACACCAGTTGAAAAGCGAAGCTATAAAAACGATTTGAAGCTTTGCCAAAATAGAAATAATAAACATAATTCGACGACAAAAACTTTCTCTTGAAACAGTCTGGCGTAAGAGACATTGCACAAATGCTTTCACTTTGACATTGCCTTACGCACTTAGCTTCTGACGTTCGTTAATTACGACCACATATATATATATATACTTGACAAAGGTAAAGCACATATATGCATGCTATGCGACTCAAGTATACTTGAAAATCTACTTAAAATGCTTGTTTATCACCTAAAAATGTGTTGTTCAGGATATGCACAGCAAACTTTTTTAATGGAAAGCAGGAAAAATAAGAAGTTTGTCAATATACCTACAAAAAATTATGTCGACAAAAACACCCAACTGAGTTACCCAGCTAAATAAGCAGCCCTCTGCAACACAAACAACACACACACATATGACCAGCATAGAAACGTGTGTGTGTGTGCAAACGTTTGTGTGTGTGTGTGTGCGTGTGTGTGTAAGCCCCCTGTTTTCTCTTTTATTACTCAGTAGCGTCGCCGCCATGTGGCCTTTCTCATCTTGAAGCTGCTTTTGAAGCGGAGTCAAAATCAATTCAGTCTAGCTCTAGGCGCCCTAATGTCTGCAGCGGCTAGTTAGCTCAGGCCTGTAGAAACTGATTAAGTAGCGCGCGTTTGGTTGTGGCAAAAACATGATCACACTTGAGGCTAAGTATATAAGCCGGCTGGCCACAGGCCAAATCTCCAGCACTTATATAAGCAGACAGACGATTGTAAACAGATGAAAAATTGGCTGGACTTTTGCCCAAAGCTTAATATCGAGCATATTATTGAAAACCTGCACTTGTGATAATTGTAAGGTGATTTACGATATATGCGATATGTAACGAAAAGTTCTGAGTGAGAATTTATCATACTTTTTCATTACTTTTTATATATATATATATCTGCTGATTTTTGGTTACGAGAATGTCTGATAATAAAAGTTATAATTTTGCCACCGTCAAATAAAGTGTTTCTAATGTCAAGTAACGTCTAGTGCTAGAACTGACCTGCTACAAGCTGCCAATCCGAACTGCACGCTACAATTGGTGGACCAGCGGGGTAAGAATAGCCAGAAGAAAATGTTTTATAACTGCCTGAAATTGTACTCTGTTTACCGGGTTTTGAATGTTTATTGATTTGATTTTTTTGTGTGAAGCATCAAATGTAAAAGCAAATGTAAAGTTATTTTTTACAGAAAAATTAGCGCTTTTTCACTAAAAACACAGCAATGAAAACCATCACCTTGCTTTTTCTTTTGAAATTATATATACATTTTGTTTCATCGATTTCCGTGCCATCAGCTACTGTTTCCGGTTCAGTTGCACAACAGCCAGTTTGGTTCAAATCGGCGTTCTTTCAAGTTTCTGTTCTTTTGGGCCGCCCTTTTTGCAAAATGTTA
Source organism: Trissonchulus sp. WLG1_4 (assembly GCA_030248245.1). Taxonomy (NCBI): domain Eukaryota; kingdom Metazoa; phylum Nematoda; class Enoplea; order Enoplida; family Ironidae; genus Trissonchulus; species Trissonchulus sp. WLG1_4. The sequence continues at coordinate 7,013 of JASANF010010366.1, read as the reverse complement.
TATCAGAAAACTGAATTTTTCAAAAAACACGAAAGATCAAATTGTTTTGGGGTGTCATTGAAATTATCGGATCGTCATTCATTGTCACTGAATTGGCTGTTGATAATAGCAGGGGATGTTGAACTTAACCCTGGACCGGTTGCAATTGATTTTCACGGGCTCAGTTTTATCACCTTGCAGAAAGAGGGAGACCAAGAGTTTCAAATGCCAGCCACTAAGGATGAGATCATAGCAACCTTAGAGGAAGAAATCAGATTATTTGTGTCGCTAGCTATTCAAAGTACCTTAGGCATTCCGGCACAACCGTTTGAGCAACCGAACGCAACCACTGCACAGCTACCCAAAATTATAAAATTGCCCGTTTTTTATACTCAAGACACGCGCAAATGGTTTGAACTGGTAGATGAATATTTTAAAGATGTAACGGATGAGCAGGTTAAGAAAAATAGCATTTTGCGGGTAATACCAATGGAATTCAAACTGATAGCGGAGTGGAAGCGCACAGTTCGTACCATACGTGGGCAGCTACCGAATTCTGGGGGGGGGGTGCGGAGCAATTTTCCGGCCATTTTTGCTTCGTGAGCCACCAATTTCGCTTCGTGAGCCACCGATTTTTGTTTCGTGAGCTACCTTCAAAGCATTCTGGGGGGGGTGAAGCACCTGTCTGGGGGGGGTGATGATGCCTTCTGGGGGGGGGGGGGTGAAAACCCCCCCCACGCCCATGTATGGTTCGTACTCAAAAATTCGAGAGCGAGTAATAACTCACTGCGATTTGTCCCAAGACCAAAAATTGCGACGATTATTGGAACAGCAAGCATTAGGTGACCAAAAACCATCTTCTGCGTTAAGAAAGTTGCAAGATCTCGGACAAGGCAACGAAAAATTAGTGCGATTGCGCTTTCTCGAAATTCTTCCGGCTGAAATTCGCACGCATGGTTCTAGCGTCACTAGATAATACACCGCTTGATAAGCTAGCACAGGTTGCCGATAAAATGCATGAGCAGATGCCGCGCCCTAGCATTCAAGCGGTCGAAACTGGCCCTGGTTTAAACCACAATAGTGCTGAAATTTCCGAACTGCGTAATGAAGTAGCCGCACTAACACAAGCAGTTCATGCGATAGTTGCTGCAGGCTATAACAATACCCAACGAGGGCAAGGGCGCGGCGGATTTCGACGCAGGAGTCCGTCGCCTTTCAGAGGTAGCTTCCGCGGCCGCAGCCGTGGCGGCTACGACAACGGCGGCAACGGTCGAACAAAATCACCGTTTCGTCGCTACAACCCCAACGGCAGCCTGTGCTATTATCATTTCAGTTTCGGTAGTCTATCGGTAGTCTAGCGAATAAATGTACTGAACCCTGCAACTGGCGTGGGCAAAAACCAGACCAATCAGGACCCTCGTCTTCACGCCATATACAGGGAAACGAGTAAACTCCGAGGTACAAGCTGCCGATCTCGGAGTTTGCCAGGTAAAGATGGCTGCAAAATCGAATATTGTTGATTATTTCTTGGCAGATACTGGTAGCGACATAAGCGCACTGCCGCTCCGGTATAAAGAAAAAATAAATTTGATCACAGAAACAAATCTCCCAAAACTAACTGCAGCCAACTTTTCTGAGATACGTTCGGTTGGTTTCGCCAACCTCAAATTCGATTTACCTAATTTAAATCAAACGTTTCAGTGGAAATTTTTTGTCGCGGATGTCACACAACCCATTTTGGGAAAAGATTTTTTATCGACATACAATCTTTTGGTTGATTCGCGGAACCGATGTTTAGTAAGCGGTGACCACAAAATTTCAAAGTCTGAGGTCTCTAATAGTAATGGTAACCGTAAAATTTGTTCGATTCAAATTGCTCAGCAACACATACCTCAACTCGATAGAATTTTGCGTAAGTTTGACAGCCTGTTTCGTCCAATTTCTGAAACTGATGTTGTAAAGCATCCAATAAAACACCATATTGAAACTACAGGTGTTCCAGCGTGGTCAAAACCGAGACGCCTTTTTAAAGAAAAGCTCGAAATAGCTAGAAAGCATTTTGGAAAATTAGAGAAACAGGGAATAGTCTATAGGGGTAACTCGGAGTTTGCCTCCCCCCTGCACATGGCACCCAAAAAAGACCCTCTCGAGCCTTGGAGGCCATGTGGTGACTACCGCGAGCTTAATAAGCAAACCGTTCCTGACCGTTATCCCATGCCAAATATTTCAGACATTACAAACGAATTACACGGATGCACAGTATTTTCAAAACTCGATCTAGTTTCAGCTTTCCACCAGGTTCCAGTCGCCGAACCTGATCAAGGAAAAACAGCAATAACGACGCCTTTCGGCTTATACATTTATAGACGTATGCCTTTTGGCTTGCGTAATGCAGCGCAAACTTTTCAACGATTAATAGATACAGCACTCCAGGATGTACCCTGCGCTAAAGCATACATGGATGATATACTTGTAGCAAGCGCTAGCACAGAAGAGCATTTAAAAGATTTAGAGTTAGTATTCAAGCGCTTAAGCAATTTCGGCCTGTGGCTGAAAAAGGCAAAATGCGAATTTTGTAAGCCTGAAGTCACATTTGTAGGCGTTCACATATCAAAAGAAGGAATAAAACCAATAAAAGAAAAAGTAGAAGCTATAAGTAAAATTGAAATACCGAAAGACGTTCGCTCACTTAAACAATTTCTAGGCATAGCTGGTTTTTATCATCGCTTATTTATCGTTTTCAAATTAACTTTTCTCCTGCAATCCGTTACATCTCAAACTAATATTCCAATTATTAAGTATTGCTTATATTTTCTTTCCGATTTAACTCGAACCCTTGTGTCCGCTTCCTACTTTGTGTTTGTTGAAAATCAAGTAAATAATCACAACTCGTAGGGATGTCAGCTCAGGGTTTGTATCGCTCCGTACTTTTCAGTGCAAATTTTAAATTTATAGATGCAAGTGTAGCAATGGCTAGCCAGCTCTGGTACTATGGAAAGCAACATAAGTTCTCTCACTTCTACCCGTCAACGATTAGACTTTACGGAGAAACTTGGACCTGCGTCGAACAATTATATCAATATTCGAAAGCGTTCGTTGTTGAACAAGAAGATATAGCCCGAAAAATTTTAGAGGAACCAGCTGGTTCAGAACATAAACGATTAAGCAAGTTAATAGCCAAGTCGTACTTATGGGACAAAATCAAACAACCAATAATGGTTCATTTTGATTTCCAAAAATTTGATCAAAATCCAGAACTCAAAAAGTTTTTGCTGAACACCGGGGAACGTTTTTTGTTAGAAAACAATCCCTTCGATAAATTTTGGGGACCTCCGGCAAACGAAGCTGGAAATGTACTTATGATGCTTCGATCCTATTTTGATCCAACCAAACCAAACCCTCTCCCTGAAACTTTGATAATTTCTGATTCAATTTTGAAACACGTTCGATCCGAAAACTTGGGCAACGCGGTGATCTGCATACCGTTGCCTGGGGCAAAATTAGGATACTTATGCCAATCAGCAAAGTTTCACGCTGGCCCTTACCTCAAAATGGTGGTAATTTTTGGAGGCACAAATGACTTGGCGACCAAAGATAACAAGCCAAGATTGGGACCAAAGAAGTTGTTTCAACGTGTAGACAGTTTTTCAAAGGAATTTGCTCATTGGATTCCTGAGATCGAACTATCCTTTTGCCAAATTTTGAATCGCCCAATTAGCCGGGAAACAAAAATAGAATCATACATAACTAGGTACAATGAAATGCTGAAATCGGACATCCTCGGCGAAAAACTGGGAATAATAGAAATTGAGACATTTCCTGACAACTGTTTTAGTGATGGTTTACATTTGTCACAATTGGGTAGTAGACAAATGGAAAAGGTTCTCCGGGACAATATCTAAACGTTACATTTGCGATGAGAAATAATTGTTGTATGTTTGTTAACTGTTATTTGCAATCAATAACGAAATTGATAACGTAGTCCAGAAAATGCTATTTGTAACATCTTGTGAATGATGCCCGTATTGTATGTTCACATTTTGCCAAGCGCACTTAAACATCAAAATAGTTACTTCAAAAAATTGATTCTTTAGGTACTATAGTTCGTTTGAACACCATATAATTTTGAAAATTAGATTTAAAAAATTTTAGAATTTTGTTCATTCAAAACCTTTTTCTTACCTCATAATTTCATGAAAATTTCTCAAATGAGGGGGGGTAGTGTAAGGTGATTTACGATATATGCGATATGTAACGAAAAGTTCTGAGTGAGAATTTATCATTACTTTTTCATTACTTTTTATATATATCTGCTGATTTTTGGTTACGAGAATGTCTGATAATAAAAGTTATAATTTTGCCACCGTCAAATAAAGTGTTTCTAATGTCAAGTAACGTCTAGTGCTAGAACTGACCTGCTACAAGCTGCCAATCCGAACTGCACGCTACAATAATGTCTAGGCGGAGGTGGGAAGGGTAATTGCGGTGCGAGTAAATCAAGATACGGATCACCCTTTGGTTTTTATGAGTTTTTTTGATGCATCAGTGGGTTCACACTCAAGATCTCTCGACTGGTCCCAGTAAAAAGTTTGACCCAAGATTTTTGGGTTGCCGGTCGACCCCCTGTGACGCAGGGGTGCAACTCATCGTATTCATGTGTTTTCTTGTTAGCATGACATAGAATGAATGGAGATATTCTCGGGGGTTACTTGGGGGATCGGTTTGAAACTTTGGTGGGATGGAAGCCTATTTTATTTAGGTGGCCAGCTGCGCAGTTGGCCAGCAGCCGAAATTTTATAAGGCAATATAGTGGTGCGGGAAAAAAACCTATGTTCGACTTTTCGGGTCGTCCTGGATCCACATAAATTGGATCCATTAATGCTCGTGACTGTTATAACGGCCATCTTTCGCCTAACTGTTGCACCAATAAAATTGATTCTAACTAATCACGTTTCTGAGTAATTAGCCTCGAAACCTTCGGGAGAAAAAACCCTATTCGGGGATAAAACCCCAAATGCGGGGAAAAAACCCTATCACTTTTTCGGTTGTTCTATTAGCAGTGAGTATAAACTCAATTTCATCGTGTTCTATAATTCTTAGGCTGCAGTATGGACTAAAAAATCATTTCTCCGAAACCCATGTGACTCACAATGATTCTTCAAAAATCGACCCTTTTTGGCAGAGATCACTTCTGCCCAAATATGCATTGTTTCAGTAATTCAAAGCATTTGTAACCGGCTGCTTTTCAGGGGGATTGGGTCCGTTTGCGAACTAGTTTACGATCCGCGTGTTGCGTTGCGTTAACGGCAATTCCCTGGTTCTACACTGGCAGCCAGTCACGGTCTGTGATCGTCGTCCTACTACTAGTTCCTTCCTATACAATTAACACAATCAACAGGGACCAGTACACCAGTTTATTAATTAAACGTGATCCACACAATTTCAACCACTATGGTATGCAAATGGGTTGAGGGCAAGGGCGGACGGTGGGGGCGGATATAGGGGATATATCCCCCCCTTTTGCCCGGAGCATAAGAAAAATTTTTTGGAGCAGCATACCAAAAATGGCCGCAAATAGATGAAATGTGGCCCCAAAATCGGAAAATTTCCCCAATTTTTTTTGCTGGGGTACCCTTGCGATTCTGTGGCTTACTATATATTCCTTCTTATTATCTTTTGTCATCAAAGCCCATGCATGCATGCGTGCCTAACCAGCTCGCTGAGTAAACTTCGCTTTGCGGTTTCATCTCGCTGCCGCCCCCAGACCACGGCAACTTTGTGGTTTAGTGATGTTGGAATTTTGTATATAGGTGTTAAACTTACTAAACTGTGCATTTCGACCCATTACGAAAAATCGAAGTCAATCCCCCCCGGCCCCCGAAATTTTTTTATATGTACACCACTGTCTCTCGAAAACATGTAGTGCAGTGCAGCATATGTAGTAACGCAGCTTAAGGTGGCGCTCAGGGGAACCGACTTTGGCGTTTAATTTTTTTCAGCGACATTTTTGACCATAATGTCTTGAAGGAAAGCTGTTCAAAATGAAAATAGCTTTCATTTGATGTGCATATTGTGGTGAAAAAATTTTTTTAAATTTTTTGGACAATTTTGTAGCCGTAGCAGAAAAATTTTTGTTTCCATATAAAATGATTACTCATATCATTAAAATATGCTGTTTCTTAGCTTTAAATTGATGTATTAAACTTAAAAATACGTTGAAGTTTTACCGAGTTATTTACACGTGAAAATAGCAAATCCAAAATGAAAAACCTACAAAGCTGATAAATCTTCGAAAATGTCAAATTTTTGATTTAATTTCTTAAAAAATTGAGTATCGCTTTTTGTAACTTTTTCAACGGAAATATGCAGTCCTAGGAAAGGTCTAATTTTTAAAAAAGTGAAACGTGTGGGCAAACCTTGTATTTTTGCGTAGCGAAATCGACTACTTTTTTTGGACCTGGGTCCCAGCTCCCGTTTGCGATTGAGTTGAAAATTTGCACAATGAAAGAATGAATATAAATGCAGACGTGAAAGTTTTTCGATTTTCAAATTTTGGCCTGCAGCACTTTTTGTAGTCGCTCAAACACGACTGATTTTTGAAAAATCGATTTTTTGCAAAATCAAAAATGAAAATGAAAAATTGAAGATCAATCACGTCTAGATTTTTGAGAGATCTTTCTATTGATACCAAGATCATCAAAATCGGTTGAAGTTTCGCTGAGCTAGGTCAAAAACAAAATTAGTGTGAATAGGAAATTCGACATGGTCATAAAATTTGACACATTCACATTAAAGTGCTGAACTATATTGTAAATAGGTTTTTTTGATGTCTTTTTGATATACAATTAAAGTGGCATTGCTATTTATTGCATGAGCTGAGCGCCAAACATGAGTTTTGTTGCTGAGCGCTACCTTAAGGTAACTCTCTTGAAAAATGCAAACGGCGCTGGCCAAAAGTGTTTTTTTGTGACAAATTATGACAAGTCAAAGGGTGTATACTGAGCCAAAGGGTATATTCGCACTCAACCTTTTAG